>VZTL01039596.1:0-12518 GCA_013400535.1 Scopus umbretta
AACAACTGAAACCAGGACACAAAATTACTAGGCAGGGTACAGTATGTATCTGGTTTGACCCACAAAATAATGTTAACACTCTGAGGACAGACTGTGGCTCTATCAATAGCTCATCCCATGCCCTAAGTGGGAGGAGAGGCTTTTATTTCCTTCTGCTGGATTCCCACAGTTTGGAGGTATACACCTCCAACAAAAAATGTTGAATGTTGTCCCCCTTGGTTGCTGAGGGGAGAGGTAGCAAATCAGAGCAGATATGAGCACCCATTGTGGAGGTCTGGTGTAGCCAAGGTAGTGCCGGGCAGAGTGAATATTTTGCTGATACAATTGTCGTCACAGTCTGAATTCAGGGAGCAGGAGGAGAGGAAACCTCAGTGCGAGGCTTGTCTGTCATTCACAGGGATTTCTTGGGCTACTCATCAGCTTAGGGACTGGCCAGGTTGAGACTGATATCTGAAGTTAAAATCTAGCCCTGGGTTTTCTTTTATTAATGCCTTAACACCGTGCTATCAAAAGCACCTGAAGGTTTCACAGAGCTGTGTGGAACGTTAAGAAAATGTGCACAAAGAGCTCCAACTTTTCTGTAATGGCTCTTTCCTTTGATAACCAGCATAACTAAATCATAGAATCACACAACAGGTGAGGTTGGCAGGTACCTCTGGAGATTATCTTGTCCAAGTCTCCTGCTCAAGTAGCATAAGCTGCTTGAGCAGGTTGCCTAGGGATGATTAGGTTTTGCCTGTCTCCACAAATGGAGACTCTGCAACCTCCCTGGGCAATCTGTTCCAGTCCTAGGTCATGATCACTGTAGAAAAGTGTTTCCTGATGTTCATATGGAGCCTCCTTCAATTTGCCCCCATTAGCTATTGTTCTGTTACCGGGCACCACTGAGAAGAGCCTGGCTTTGCCCTCTTTGGTCCCCCATCAGGTATCAATATACATTGACAAGATTCCCTCAGAGCCTTCTCTTCTCTAGGCTGAACAGTCCCAGCTCTTAGTGTCTCCTTTTATCAGAGGTGCTCCAGTCGTTTAGTCACCTTCTGGTCCTTTGCTGGACTCTTTGACCCTTGTACTGGCGAGCCCAGTATATAGACCCAGCATTTCAAGTGTGGCCTCAATAGAACTGAGGAGAGGGGAAGAATCACCTGCCTCAACATTTTGACAATGCTCTTCCTCATGCAGATCAGTATGCTATTGTCTGCCTTTGCTGCAAGCAGACATTGCTGGCTGATGTTCAACTTGTCCACCAGGACACCCAGTCCTCTGCAGAGCTGCTTTTCAGCTGATTGGTCACTAGCATATAATCGTGCTTGGGTTTATTCCTCCAGGATATGGCATTTTCCATTGCTGAACACTGTGAGCTTCCTGTTTGTCTATTTCTCCAGCCTGGGGATGTCTTTTTAAATAGCAGCACAACCAGGTCTAATGTATCAGCCATTCCTCCCAGTTTTGTGTTGTACACTTGATCCCATCATTGACCTCATTAATGAAGAGGTTAAACACTATTGGACCCACAACTGATGCATGGGGTACCCCATTAGTGACTAGATTCTAACTGGGCTTTGTGCCACTGCTCACAACCTGATGGACCTGGCTGTTAAATCAATTTTCAGTCCACCTCACTGTCTACTTATCTAATCTGTATTTCACCAGCCTACAAGGGTGTTATGGGAGACACCATCAAAAGCCTTACTGAAGTCAAGATAAGTAACTTCTACTGCTCTTCTCTAACCCACAAAGCCAGCCACCTCATTGTAGAAGGCTATAAGGTCAGACCCATTCATAAATCCATGCTGACTGCTCTTGATCACCTTCTTGTCCTTCATGTGTCTGGAAATGGCTTCCAGAATTAGTGGCTGCATCACCTGTTCATGTATTAATATGCATCGACATCTGCTGCTATGTTCAGACTTTGGTTGGAGCTGCAAGTAGAACTTTGTTTTGAAGGCTGATGTCAGCTCGGTGAATATAAGATAATTAATTTAATGATTAGTTAGAACTCAAATTACTTTATGCAGAGCTAATGGCTAGTTGGGGCCATCAGACCAGAGAAGATTCCCATGAGATGCCTCCTTGCACGTGTGAGAAATATGGTTCTAAACATCCACTGATATCCTATAGCCTAAAAATGTTTAAGATATTTTAATTTTTTTTTCCTGAGAATATATGTGACTTCATTAATGCAAAAACCCACTAATTAGAAACAGTTCAGCACTTTGAATTTATGGTCAGATATAAAAATCAGTTCTATACATCTCTGGGCTTATTAGATGGATACAAAATAAAGTCATAGACTTTGCCGAAAAGACAATCCTGTCTTCAGTGACAAATTCTGTTTATCATTATGTTAAAATTAGGGCCAGATTCTGGTACATTGGGGTTAGTCTTGTACAAGACTGTATGAAAGGTAGAGCTTGTGGATTGTGCCCATAGTGATATGCATATGCTTCTTTCTGTCTCTGTCATTATAAGAAGAGACATGAAATGCCATATTAGTCCCACAGCATTTTGAGGGAGTGGATGTCAGTTAGCAGGTGATTTAATGAAATGGAAAGCACTGTAGCAGTGGAGGACAACACAGTTAAAATGTAGTAGGAGTAAAATATCTGTTCAGCCTCTTGTTTGCTACCTTCCCTGTAATCCCAGAGGGCTGGCTGTATTTTTTTGTGTGTTTAAATTGTTTTGTGGCTTAAACAATGGAATTTCTTTTGACATCTGTCTTAAACAAAGGATCATTAGCATGTCCACTGATCTCAGGGTGACTTGTGATCCTGAAGATCTAGGTCTAGCCTGGCTGCTCACCACCAACAGCCTCCAGCATGAGAATACACCAAAAAAAAAAGCTTCAGTGAAAAAATGCACAAAAATGAAAGACAGAGACTTCTAGGAAGGTAAGACTTCCAAACTGTAGGAGCAGAGGCTTCAGGAAGAAGGAGGAAAAGTTTGCTTTTATCTCAAAAACCTTTGCATAGTTCTCTAGTACTCTGAGGGACATGTGCACACATAGGGAGTCCAGGGTACATACAACACTCTGAATAGAAGTGGGAAGAAAAGAGAAAAGTTTTTTTTAGAATAAACTCAAGCATACTCAAACACATATATATATACACCAAATCATAAAATGTTTACTGAGCTATGAGCTTATCGGATCAAGATTACCAATTACGCTACATATGCTATGTTATGTAGGCATGGTGGTGTTGGGTTGACGGTTGGACTAGATGATCTCAGAGGTCTTTTCCAAACTTATTGATTCTATGATACTATGTTAGAAGAAGATCTCGGAGGGGAAAAAAAAAGCAAACAGCATTTTGTAGCTGAGGGAATGCTGTTGTTCTAAAACATTACAAAAGCCATTACTGCTAGCTGCATGTGGATAAGGGAAGCTTGGTTTTTTTTCTTTTGAAAGTAGGCCTTCTGTGACAAAGATGGCAGCTCCTTACAGTTACTTCCTCCCTTCCTACAGGGCACTGTGCTGACCTCTTCAAGGCCAAAGAAGGTAGTTACTTTTTCCATTTCTGAAATGGATTCCTACTTGATAAAATTATGCTTCTGAAGGCCCACTGACAACCATTTCAATATTGTTGAAAGCGAGATTGCATGGAGCAAATATCCTTAGAAGCCATGTGTGGATTTTTTGGGTTTTTTTTGCTTGGTGGTTTTTTGGGGGGTTTGGTGTGGTGTTTTTTTTTTGTTTTGTTTTGTTTTTTTATGTCTGGCTTGTAAGTATCTCTTACTTCTTTACACAGAAGCAGATCAGTCTTCCAAAATAATTTGCCAATAACAAAGAAGGGAATACTATGCTCATCTGTCACTGTTATGCAGTGGTATTTGTTGTGCATGAATTCCCTCTAGTCATGCCCATCCTACAACTAGGGTTAGATTTAAGCTATTCTTGGTGCCAGAAAAGGAATTGTTGTGCTGGAAAGGCAAGGCAGACATGGGCAACAGTGATCATTTCCCAAAGAGGCTGCATTTACTTCATGCTTTTTTGAAAGTCACAGAGCCCATTCAGAATTGTAAATTGAGTCAAGCAAATACATACTGTGCATATTAGCCATTTTTTAAAAGGGCATTGTGTGCTACTCTTTTATTTATTTGTTATATTTATAAAGGTACACAGCAGAGCTCATAGCATAACCCTACTGGTGAAAAAATCAGTTTGATACTAGTGGAAGTAGGAAGCTTTTTGTACTGAAAGAATCAAGGCTGAGAGAGTTTAAGGACATGTAGAAAAATGACCAAAGTGAATTTCCACATCTATCAGTCCCAGCATTTGCACCCAATCCCATGCACTCAGTCCTAAAGTTAACCTAAGAAACAAATAGGGATGGAACATTTGAACAGGCTGCTGATCAAACAGCTCAAATTTGGCAAAGCAAAGGGTGTCAGTGACTTGTTTACAACCCAATTGTTAGCCAAAATATTTTTCCTGAATTTCTTCAGTTAAATTCAAATGATGGCTAAATTCAAGATCAGTTCCTGGACAGTCGATGAAAAGAAATGGAAAAAAATGCAATTCATAAAAGAAATTGCTTGTTACAAGTTTCTTGTTTAGCTCCAATTACAATAAGCACAAAGGCAAAATGAGGTCTATAAGCCATCTGTGTGTGCATAACCTCAAGGCTGGCAATGATGAGATAAGTTAACAAACAAAAATCTGCCCAGTGGGGTTAACAACTGTTGACAGCATGGTGAATGCTAAGGCAGGTGATACTCATCAGATATGGCAACAGCAGCAAGTATTGAGAATCTAAGTTCACTCTCTGTTTCTCAGTGTGTGACAGTTTCCAGTCTCAGAGTGCAAAAGACCAATGGGAGCACAAAGCCAGAAAAAAGCTCCCTTTTGTTTAGCCAAAGCCAGGCATATGGTTCAAAGCAAAATCATGGCAATGAGCTTTTGAAAAGCTTAAGTAGCTATTTAAGGGTTGCTATTTTATGGCAAAAGTTGTACTAACAGTACAAGTAAACAAATTACTTCCAGAGATTTTCTGTGACTGGACCTGACATGTTCTCCCTTCATGTTTCAGGATGTACAAGGCACTGCGGCTTGCTGGCTTAAGGCAATGGAGCTTCAGTCTTAAGATCTGCATCTCAGCTTCCCTGGGGTGCCACAGTATCGGTGATACAGATTTCTGTTGAAACTTCCCAATACCTGCAAAGTCACGTCCAAGTTACCACCTTCTCAATGGTGATCACAGAATCACAGAATGGTAGGGGTTACAAGGGACCTCTGGATATCATCTAGTCCAGCCCCCTGCTAAAGCAGGTTCACTCAGAGCAGGCTGCACAAGACATAGTCCAGGTGGGTTTTTAATATCTCCAGAGAAGGAGACTCCACAACTCCTCTGGGCAGCATGTCCCAGTGCTTTGTCACCCTGAAAGTAAAGAAGTTCTTTCTCATGTTCAGTTGGAACTTCTTAAGCTTCAGTTTGTGGCTGTGGCCCCTTGTCCTGTCACTGGGCACCACTGAGTGGAGTATGGCCCCATCCTCTTGACACCCACCCTTAAGATATTTATAAGCATTCATAAGATCCCCTCTCAGTCTTCTCTTCTTCAGGCTAAACAATCCCAGCTCCCTCAGCCTTTCCTCTCATAGGAGAGATGCTCCTTTCCCCTAATCATCTTTATAGCCCTCCTCTGGACTCTCTCTAGTAATTCCTCATCTTTCTTGAACTGGGGAGCCCAGAACTGCATTGCTTCAGATGTGGCCTCACTAGGGCAGAGTAGAGAGGGAGGATAACCTCCCTTGACCTGCTGGCCACACTCCTCTTAGTGCGCCCCAGGATACCATTGGCCTTCTTAGGCTTCCACCCTAAAAAACCCCACCACTGAGTATATTAGATCTTGCAAAACTGCTGTGTCATGTAGTCACAGCTTAAGAAACTTCTGAGGGGGAAATGCCTAATTAAATGAGTGATCTGTCTTTCCTATGGGGGAAATAATCATTTTGCAGTGAGATTGCTCTAAAGGTTACACATGCATTGACAATATTGATGCAGAAAGTACAGAGCCTTTATCCATTTAAAGATGTGTTTGAAGAGTTGGGCTGTACAAAAGGCATCAAATTAAAGTTCCTCAGCTTGTGAAGTGCTCACCTCTCAGAGCACCATTAGTATTAAGGGAGCAGATTAAACACAATTTAGATCACATTGAAAGACTAAAGTCAATTTAGCAGGTATATAACCATGCATGATAATGGTCTCTAAATCTACAGCAACAAGGTGAGGATATGCTTGGATATGCAGGATAAAGATGTGAAACTAAAATAATTTCCTTTGAGGACTATAAAAGAAGCAATGACAAGGAGGCAAATTTTAGATGCTAGTTTGTTTAAGTATGTAAATTCAATGGACTGATCTGGAAGGGAAATAAATCTGATAGCAGTTTTATACATGCTCTGCAGGGTATTGTGAACTTGACCTTTGTTGGAGTAAACGGATTCTTAGCTGAATGGTGTAGTATTTCTTTATTATTTGCATGCTGATAAGCAGCGTGCAGATGCAAAATGGGGGTGACATGAAACTCTTTTCCAAAAAAGTGTATGATGGTCTAGCCTCTTCTCCACTCAAAATTTTAGGTGTAACAGAATTGACATTGTTTGTTTATTTATTTATTTTGTTTGTTTCCTGGTGCTAGATTCTTAACTGTTGCCCTTATATGCTAGAGTGCAAGGGAAGGAAGCTTTAAAATGCATCAAAACCACATTGTAGATTAGAAGGTGTATTTATTGTGGCAACAGATAGTTCCAAAGAACTTGGAAAACATGAGGAATCAAACTCATAAAGACTTTAAATTTGTATAGTGCTAGGATAGCAGGTGGGCTTAGAAAAATAAACAAGCATTGCAGCTGTCTACAGCAGTCTTATTTGATTAAGTTGAAAAGTATCCAAATTCATCTGTATTGCATAGCTTGACAGTTTGCTCTTATAGGTGTAAGTAAGGCATGTGATTAGACACTTAATGTTCAGACTGATCTGCCTAATGTAGATGCTTAACTTTTGCCTGAAATTTGGGTAGGGAGTGAAGGCAGAACCCTAAGAAGAGAAAAGGACACACTCAAGCAGAATTGAATATATGACCACGCAACTTTCCTTTGCAAATGATCTAATAGACTTAAAGAGATGTAATGGTATTGCAAATAAGCTGTCTTTGCATATAGTTATTGACAATACTGACCTTACAATACAGTTTTTGTCTGTGGATTGACTTTGCTGTCCTGCTTGTTGGGATCTCCTGTCATGAAGGGACTGGGACTCTACTACCACCTTCTATAGGCCTTTTATCTTCTCTAATGGATCAGCCATCAGTGAATATTTCCCAAGCCAACTCCACATTTAAACTGCCTGCTTTCTTCTTGGTCCGTGCTGCTGCCTCACTGATCCTACTTCCACATGAAGTCTGGACTAGCAAGTCCTTAGGCTCTGCCCCGACCCTAAATGTCATGTCTTGTGACCCTGTTGCACTCTCCTTAACAAATATTTTGTGTTTATTAGGTCTTGTTGTAACTACTCCAGGAATTGCAAGAGACTTCTGAGTGTCAGCTTTCTGAGCCCACAAAAATGCACTATTTTCAGAAATTCCCCACTGCTGGAATAAGATGGGCCAACATTACCTGCTAATGAAGAGTTATTGGAAGTCTTTATTTTGCTCATTTCTGAAAGACTGTACTTTGAAAACAGCAACATAAAAACTGAACAGTTATCTCTTATAAGCTAAAAAATAAAAAGCCATGGTCAAAAAAAATCCTCTTTTGGGAAGGCCTATAAAACTATAGGGTTGGGCTAATACTCACTCGGCATAACCCTCCTGTTACTAGCTTCACCAAAACAATTAAAAATCAGCTTTAAGTTTGTGCAAGCATCCCAGCAGAGCTATACTGCTCTAGTTCTTATGCTGTGCCTGTATCCTTGCTTTAATATGTGTTTTGATCTCCTGTGTTGTTGAGATCATTCTTAACTCTTTTACAAAGAGGATGTGAAATGCTCCAGTATTGTGAATTAACACCCTGATTCAGTTAGGTAGTAAACTGAGTGCTTAATTGGAAGCAGTAGTTATGTTGTAGCAAATGGGATTTCTTGCAAGCACTAAATTAGAAACGTACCTAAATACGTTGCTGAATTTCAGCCTGAGTTTGCATATTGCACTCTTCCTAATAAACAGCTTTGTATTCTATGTCAGGGTGTCACATGTTGTAAGTAACCCGGTGTTACATGCAGTAAACTGAGCAGAATTGCAAATGAGAAAAAACACCCCCAACTTTCTGCATAGAAGGCAGGGGGTTAATTAAAGGCCTCATCAAGTTTTTTATTTTGATCAGGACACAAAATTAAACGTAGGTTGCATGGTACATTAGTGTGTCTGTCAAAGACTGTGGCTTTGGCCAGGCAATTAAAGAGGGCAAAATATTCTAAATGAATTTTTAAATAGCTTCTTCCAGTCATTAAGCACAGTTATGACATCCATATTTGGTAAATGTAAAACACTGAAGTTCTCAAAGTCTGTTCTCCACAGTAGTTTTTATTGATGATCCATCTGAGCTTCATTTCCTAACTGAAAAACCTTGTCGGTCAATTTATTCCAACATAACACTATTTGGTTGGGTAGTTATTAATCCTGTAATTGTTCATGGCATGCCAGGAATAATTCAGCTAATTATTACAATATGTCTTACTTTGCCGTGCTTCTATATGTCAGAAAGGCTTCTGCACATATTGGAAAAAATCAGATTCCTAATTTAACTGAAGATATAAAAATTGATTATTAATTCACCAAAAAATGGAAAATTACGTTTTTTTTCTATGCCCCACACATAACTTCTACTGGTCTGGATACATTTTTGACAAATATTCTGCTGCTAACTTTTATTGATCCATGAATAGCACTATGCAGCAATACCTAGGATTGCTGCCCTCACTGAACATTAGTTTCAATTATAGAACAACTATAACAGAGCATGCTGGTTCATAATAGAAAAGGACTTCATTTTTTCCAGTTCATCTTAGCTGAAAAAAAAAATACCACTGAAAAGGTGAGATTAAGAACTCAGTTATCCTGGCAAAAAGAAAAATTGTTTTGTACATATGTACTCTATTAATTACAATATACATACGCTAATGCAGGTAAAATGCATATTTAGGCACTATATTTAATTCTGTGCTGGTGAATTCCCATCAATAAAGTGCAGTTTGTTGATCTTTGTATTTTCACATTTGACAATATATCTGACTTTACTGAAGTCAATCTCTAATCTCTCTTTGGCCTAATCAGGCTCTTATGGACTGAATTAATTTTTTAGTTCACAATACATACAAGAAAATTGAAAGCACAGTGAGTATCAGAGTATTTGCTGGCTTATGGCTCTCATTAGCACATTTCCATAGTACAAAACAACATTCTTAAATTGTATTCTTCTGGGGCAAAGACGATCCCTAGCTCCTAATTAATGAACGGCTGTGTGTACACTGACTAGAACAGTATTTTGCACAGTGGAGTTCCACTCTGTGGTATATTGAAACAAGACAGTATATTTGAAAATTATAACCACGTAAAAAGTCAGTAACTTTTATTCTTGCGAGAGTTGTCCCAGAACATTGTTCTCACTGTGCATTTCCTCCAGGGAAGTTGGCTCTGTTGTTTATGTTCCACCCAGGGACTTATCCAGACATGTACAAAACAATTTTGAGAAGCTTCTGAATGGAGATGGATTTTTTTTTGTTTGTTTTTAAAAGAGTCTGAAAAGTCTGAAGCCAAAGGACGAGGCAAAGGAAAAATGGTCTATAAGATCAAATCAGCTCAAAATTAACTATTGAAACTAGTGGAAATAATTCTGCTTCTGTGACCTTGGCTGATAATGGGGGTTTAACTGGGGAACTCCAGAACTACAGTGATAAATCTGAATCAGCCAGACTTGGTAGCAGTGATTGCAGCAAACTATGCTGCTCTAAGGAAGACATATAACCTGCAGGAGCCAGCTGGTTTCAGTGACCAGATATAGTTAACTCATTTTTTGGAGAAATTTGCCAAGTCACCAAACCATTTGAACCTCTGTGCTGAGTAAATTTTTGAAAAAGCTTTGTATTTCACATCCATTTTTGACAAACAGGGCCAAAAACTTGAGATGTCACTGTGGTTTTCCTGAACTGTGCAGATCCTCTGAGTTTCAAAAATTGGATGGGAGTGGGCTTTCTTCTAAGAATTTGTTACATTTTAAATTGATGGTTCCAAGTAGTGTCTCACTGGGAACACTGTCGTGATATTTTGGTATTTATTGTTGTGAAGGGGAACAAATACAGCAAAAAGACATCAACTCTCAAACAAAGCAAAACAGAAAAAACAAATGGTAGAAACTACAAGACAGATTAGGAACAAAGCTCAAGAAATAGAAAGCAGTGAGAGTGGTCTGCCTCTAACTGAGCATAATTTTAAATTAGACATTTTAAATGCTGTAATGTCTAGACGTTGCAAATGGTGTGGTTAAGTTACATGTGTCTATTTTCCCTTTCCTGCTTGTAATGGGACTACTATTCAATGCTTACTTTTCCATTTATATAATTCCACTTTTATAATTTTTTTTTCTAACTATGTATATTGTGTACTAGCATAATGCTCAAGGATGAGGAGATGCGGATCTNAGCATAGATGCTCTTACTGAGTTGAACTTGTAAAGTGAGAAAGCACTCTTAGGAGCACTTCCAAAGGGAGCTGGCTAAAAAAACAGTAGAAACCAATTTCATTCTTCTAGACGTTTTGATACTTTCATCTAGTTTTCAGCTCTAAACTAAAAAAACCCCTAGATTTGTAAATTTCTTATAAAATAAGCATTGAGAAGAAAGCAGGCATTCTTCTGAATTTTTGACCATTAAATTATTTTATGTTGGATACAAACATACATAGCTTAAAATAATGTTAGAAAGTAATACTGTTAATGGTAATCACAGAGCAACATAGTACAGCAGACAATATAGTGTACAATCATATAATAATGAAACATGACTTGCGATAGCAGCAGTTTAATATTTAGTATTTCAAATAATATTATAAAAATGAAATGAATGCAAAGTTAAAGTATAAATAGAATGGTTAATGAAGTTATCAGTTGTTTAGATAAAGCAGAAATAAACTGAGAAAGTCAGAAAAAGGTCTGTAAGTTTTCCTATTAATTTCTGTTTAAACAGTGTTCCCATAAAAGGATTCAGTTTGAACAAAGCCACATTTTCCTTTGGAAAAGTACTGCTAAAAATGTTTCAACTTCTTTCTTCTGGAGAGCTCATGATGTTTGCAAGTTCAAAGAAAACAGCAGTCAGGTCAAATAAGATGCTTGTTAGAAGCACCTAATCTTATCTCTGCTTCAAATTGATCATGTTTCTTCCATGAAAAATGCCCTATTATGAAAGCAAATTGAAACGTAGGAGACAGCCCATCTCATACTTACACTGTGTTTGACTGGGATTCAGCACCCTTTGGCTCAATCATGCTAAACCAGGGTCTTAAGGCTGTGGCAGAGTGGACATAGGAAATGTTCATGGCTGTAATTTCCATTGCCAACTTCATGCTGCAGTCTGTTGCAGCTAGTTCAAATCATTGCTTATGTGGTTACAGAAAAATAAGTGTATATCTATTTGCATATAGATTGTATATCTGCCAAAGTGAAAAACTTAAAAGAGTTAGACTAGCTACTTCTACTGTGCATATTGTGGAAGAATCTTTCATTTAAAATACAGGCCTAAAATTAGGTGGAGCACTGGTCTATTCTTTGTTTTGCCTTAAACTTTCTCTGTGACCTTGAATAAACAATTTAGGACTCCTTTTTCATAGAGAAAGTATGTGTGAGAAATTGCAAATGTGCTGCTGCTCTAATTGTGCAGAGTTTAAAACATAAGGTCCTTCCTTTTCCATTTTTCATATGTAAAACAAGGTTAACATCACTCCACCTAATTTGCTTTGTAATAACTAGAATGGTGTTGTGTTGATTCGTTAGTTTATCTTTTTGTGCAGTCCTTTGAAAACTGCATAGTTTTTGACAGTTATATATAATTATCATCAAAGGCAAGTAATTTTTCTTCCTTGATCTCTTGTGCTACATATTTATGCCATTGTTTTTATCATGATATCAGGAAAGCAAATGGAAATTTTTTGTGTATATAGAGTTGATACCGAACTTTTGGGGTGTTCAGGGGAGGGAGCACTACCCTGCTCCTGGGTGCACACCATGGCCTGATTATATGTCGGAACAAGACCTGAGCATGAGCTGCCTTCTGTCTTCTACCCTACCAGGTTTCTGTCCTATCTTATGAAGAAATGTGACCATATATCATGAAGTAAGCAAAGAAGCAGCTGGCAAACTCCAGCAGATATGTTTATTTCAATGATCAGGGAGCCAACACTGAGAAACACATCATGGATTGTGTCAGCCCCATGGTTTAGATAGAGTTTCTGGATAAAATACTCATACCTACTTGTAAAGGACCCTAGTGGACAGTGGTGGACTGAGACTTTGGAGACGTTGATTCTGGATGGCT
>VZTL01039602.1:1910-12818 GCA_013400535.1 Scopus umbretta
CTGAGATTTTGAAGGTAAAACACTGCTTGTAAGGCAAGCATATTAGAAGGGAACAAAAAAGAAGCTATGTTTGTGTACAGAACATACTTGCAGTGAGTGATTCCTGCCGCGCCAACAGAAATTCTTTACAGTGATACAGGTATGCATAACTCTCTATGTAAAGGTGGATATGCATGTACAATCCCATAACATAGAATATTAATCAACTTGGTGTATAATCATTAGTAATTGCTTCAGCACAGAACAAACTGTTAGCACAGAACAAAATCATTTGAACAAAACCAAATGTTAAAACAAGCACCAAGGCATGCATTTAAGGATAGAGGTATTAAAAAGAAGATAAAAACATACTATGCATTTCTCAGATCTCTTCCAACACAGATTTATGAGTGAAGAAAATTTGCCAGTATAAGTCCTATTTTATTAAACCTGGTAGTTCTACCATAAGCACTCACACTAGTCTACTTGATTTGGCCTCAAAATCTCAGTTATATGTTACAATTAAAGGTGGTAAATCTTGATTGAGTTGAATGGAAGTTGAATTGGAAGTTTATGAATAAAATGTAAACCTTCTCTGGGATCCAAAGGCGGTGTTAAATTGCATTAAATGTAGACATGAAGTGAACTGTGCACTGTGTTATGTCATAAATACTCTCCCGTCCTACAACCAAGAATAGTTCTCTTACGTTGTTGGGTTCTCCCCAGGTAAATCTGAACCTCTTGAACATGGTTTCACATTTCTGTCCCCACCTTTTGGTTTGCGATGCAATTGTAACAGATTATGGGAGCAATACTTTTGCTCAATCTGTAAGTACACCCTCAAAAAAATCTTCCTATAATTCTTCCAGATTTCATAAGACTCACTCTTTTTAACATTCAGAAAATGATATCAAGTCAGCAAACAACATGTTAATTTCAGAAACACAAAACATTTTCTTAAAATTAATTTTTACTTGCTTTTTAGGCAGAGCTTTATGGTAAGCATTAAATAGCTGTAGCTGTGTGCAATAAACTCCACATTTATGATGGAATCAATTTCTCCAAACTATTACATCTTTCTGTCATACTGTTTATACAGATGCTTATATATTTAATACATGTTTGCACTAAGTGTTAATTGATATGGTCAGAACAGTGAAATGGTCATAAAATGCTGTTGGAAATGATGGAATACTTCAAGTGGACTTTAAATCTCTTTAGGTCTAATATACTCCATGAAAATTAAATAAACAAACAATTATCCTTTGTATTTTTAGTAGAATTGTTGCTAGCATACTTAAAAGATAACTATTGATACTGTTAATTGCAATGTAGACAACTTCAGGATGCTATTAACAAATTAGCCTTTTTTTAAAAAAAAACTTACATACTAACATTCATTATTACTTTGACTCAAGAGCTGTACTTAAGTCAAACCAAGATATTTCCAATAGCAAACCAGGTTTACTCAGTTCAGATACTCATCAGTAATTGCTGTGATTCCAAATACTTGCAGTGTAGTGTGCTTTTACTCAAGTCATGTTAAATGAGCTAATATAGGCCTATTTATGTATATATATATTTCTGAATATTATACAATTCCTTATAGCTAGTTTGTTTTTTTTATGTAAGATTAAATAAAAGTAAATAAAAATAGGTCTGGACAACAGACGTTTTTGTCTACTGTCTAAGAAGCATCAAAAATTTGGACCAAAAAAATTGTGCAAATCACATACAATCAAAGCTTGCATTTAACTACATAAATTAAAAATTATTGCACATTTTTGCCAAGACTACAGAAAATGGCAGCTGTTAAAGGAACAAGTATTAAGTTGCTCTGTGACTTTTTCTCAGTGTTACACTCTTCTTGAATCCGTTCTAAGCAGGTTTAAAGGTTATAAAAAGCCTTTGATCCCAACAGATGAAGAGTCATTATTTATTTTTAATTTTTAAATACTTGTGTTTACTGTTATGCTGTGGACACAAGGTGAAAGACTGATTTTTTTCTTTGGTGATCATATATGTTAACATTTTTTTCAAACAGAAAAGAGCTGAAACTAAAAGAAAATCATGAAGATTTTTGTATTTGCACATCCGTACCTGAGCATTAAGAAGTTCTTGACATTTGTGAGAATGTTTTTCAATTGCTAGTATATACTGTTTTTCAATAGCTGCTTCTTGCTGTTGAACTGTAGATTGTAGCAGTGCCTGCAAAAAGAAAGCACAGAGTATTCAACAAAGATATAGCTAGATGTTTACTGGTAACTGCAGATCTACTAATACTTGTGTATAACCAGAATGTGGAATGCTGTTATAAATTTGGAATGTGCAACTATTAAAGTACCTTTCTATGTAACATTACCTTGTTTTCAGTCAGGACTAAAATTTTTTGGATCTCAGATTTCTTATACACAGTCTATTTAAAAGAGAGCAGCACACATGAGATAGAAAGGGAGAGTATTTCTGTTAAATATACTCAGTTTAGTGGGACCACACAAGAAGAGAAGCATATGAAAGCTGCTGAAGAGAAAAAAAAAAAAAAGCCAGACATATTTCCCTGGCTGACAAAACTCCACATCCTCTCGGCACAGTGTAAGATCCCATAGGCCAAGCATGATCTTCACAACCACAAGTCAAGTAAAAGCAGATGGAAATTCTGAGTAGTTTAAAACATAAGAGAATGCCCCCCCAGGAAGTTCACACTCAAATGTGAAGCAGTGGAAGTCAAAGTGTGGAAAGTCAAAGTACCAAAACAGTAACAAGAAGATGATAAAAGTAGGAACTCTGTGTATGTGCACGTGTGCAGGCACACGTGTCTATTCACATGCAATTGCTGAACTCTCTAGAATTTCCAGCATCTGAACGCAAAAAGAGAAATACAAAAATTTTAAGATACGTGAAAAACCAAATTACCATCTGAGGAATTACACTCAGGCTTCCTTAAACAACGATGGTATTTTAACACAGGATTTACTTAACTCATGCTATGCAAGTCTTTTTCCCTAATATTACAACATATTTATGTCACTTTCCAAATATTCATTGGGCTATTTATATGCAATGTAACAAACTATTTTTAACTAGTAATCAATACAGTGAAGCAGTTGAAATTACTGTGTAAGTTAAAACAGACGTAAGTTTTATAGAAAACAGACCTTTGGCCCAAAAGCAGACAAGAAAAAAAATCCCATCTTTCAAACAATCTTTATTTTAGAGATATATTTACTTCGTGGAACATAACATACACATTAAATACAATTTTGGATACTTAAAAAAAAAAAACAAACAACCCAACCAACCTAAAAATGTATACAAAACCCCTTTCTGACAGTTTTTGAACTACCTTTCCAAATTTTCCACTGATTAGCCTCTTATGCCAAAATCAGTGTTCTTCAGTAATGCTGTAGTATGGTAGTAGTTTTCAGCACAGGTTCAGAATGATTTAAAAGGTAGATAATGGCGCTTAACATATACTTTAATCAAAGTGTAAGAATACATTTATGTGTGTTTGCAGGGGATTTAGCTAGCCATAAGTTACTTTCATAAGAAGTCAATATCTTTCCAACTAAATTTAGTTCTTTTATTGATATACACTCAGGCAATCACAAAAACTTAACTCTTAAAGAAGTATAACTTCTATATGTGGAACTTTATATGCTAAATCCTACTGTGTATAAACTAGAATTGCCACATATCAGTGGCAAAAAAATAAATCTGTACTTTAGGGTAACGGTTTTTTTTTGCCTAAACTATTGTGACAAGAATTGTTCCATGTAACTGGCACAAAAGAAAAAAATAATCACATTAGGGAAAACAGTAACAGAATGGTCATTAAGTTGCAATGCTGTCTCTCAGATAACTTCTTGCTCATTCCAAGGGTTGAGTCACTTTATGCGTGCAAATTTAACTGGCAACTGTTAAATTCATATTAAATGGTATAAAGAACTTTCACTTTTCAACAAAGTAATTATTATTCATTGGGTGGCATGTAGAGGTTGTTAAATTTTTAAAATTTATTTTATTATTATTTTCTTTAGAAAATACATAAAATTCCACATTCAGAAACAAAAGTCTTCATTTTTTCTCATACACACTACTAATACAGTTTAAATAGTACCACAGATTTGATCCTGTATTTGACTATTCCATTAGTTGGTTGAGTAAGGAGACAGAGAGAAAAATCCCCCTGTGTAGCATAGTATTTCAGACATAGCGTCCATGTTGTGCCATAAAAACCTGTCCATATAAAAATCTTTGTTTTCTACGGAGAGATGCAGCAGATGAGCCAGTCGAACAGGCCTTTAAAATACAGAATAAATTATTTATGCCAAGGCCCAAATCTTTTCAAGTCACTTAAAAGAAGATGAAGATGAGGTGTGTCACATAATACCTTGAAATAGCAATAACTCCTTATTATAAAAACAAGATTTCCTCTTTGAAGAGGAATCTGAAGATTCTTAGAACCTTATGCTTTTAAGATATGCTTACAATCAAAACAGAATGCTATTTTGAAGTGTAGAATGATTTTATTCTCATGAGAAAATTTTTATGCTCGAGACTGATCATAATTGTCAGTACTGTCAGATAAGTCACTTCTATAAAACAGAAAGCCTACTATTCTGAAGTATGAACAGAAAAGTGTCATAGAGAATTGGCATGACTAGCCAAATGTATCATTTTAAAAATTTTTAAAACTAAATAAAAGCCAAACTTGACATTTTCCTTTAATTCTAATCTAACATGCAGTTGTTCCCTAGGGCACTACTATGTTCATTGCATATATCCTACATCTGCCTGCCTCTAGCTGATTACAGAAAGTAAATATGAATATAAAGACGTTATAAAACAATGTTTTTCCAAGACTGTAAAAAAAGACAAAAAAAAAAAAAAAAAAAAAAAAAGAAAACAGTTAAAAAATTAAGTCATTTTCTTCTTTGCCTGATCACAACCATCATTTAAGGTTACTTGATAAGATAAATACAGCAGAGATACACGATATTGATCCAAAGCTTTTGCAAATTTCAAGATAATCAACAACTTAAATTACTAATTAAAAACCTAATTTACTAATTAAAAACCTAATTTACTAAACTAAACCAAACATTTAGCCATTTGATGATAGGCATCTCTAATTCTTACAGTTATTTCCCTCAATACAGTGACACTAAAAGTCTTTGGACTAATTACTATTCTGGTCAACTACTTATCACTGCTGAAATACCACTTTCTTCCTTAATTAATTATACAATTATCCTGGTGGGCTGATGTTCCATAAATCTGTGGCCCTTGACCTATTATCAAGCTGTCATTCTTGAAGAAGTCTCCTTTTAATAGCTCATTTAATCATTTCAAGTAAGGTTGCAGCAGAATATAGCATATGGCACCTACTGCATGAAGCCAAAGGGTAAGTTTTCAATACGGGTGCTCTTGGTAATTCATTTCTCCTTCTATATATTGTGCAATGAACTTCCTTGACACAGGGTGGCCAGGTTCATCCTGTACCAACAGCCAGTTTCAGGACCGTGACGGCAAGACGCATCAGTCTTGAAGTCGATCTGTTTCTACACTCCTATCACATTTGTTAGAATCATAGAATCATTAAGGTTGGAAAAGACCTCTGAGATCATGTAGTCCAACCGTCAACCCAACATCACCATGCCTACTACGAGGCACCTTGTTGCCTCAGTCTACACTTGATACAATCATAGAGAAAGTGGTGAGTTAAGATTTTCAGGATTTCTTTACATTTATCAACTAGTCCTTCCCGTTTCTTAGCTCCACCCCCACCCCACATCCCCCTTCCTCAGCACAACACATTTCGCAAGCCCTAACTACAATCGCCTTTAACCAAAAGCAAGGTTGCGGTTTAGGTCTTTACTAGAGCCAAATAAACAGTCATCTTTTACAGGGAGTTACTAGATCTTCTTTTCCCATTTGTGATTTCCTCAGCTTTCAAAAAATCTTCTGCTTCCCAACCCCTCATGTAAGTCATTGTATCAAGGAACAGTTTAAAGGACTGTGGTACCTTTGATAAACAACTACTTAAAGCGGTTTGCTTAAAATTCAAATACAACGCCATGCATGAATCTAAGAACAACTGCACCCACTGTGGTGGCTGCATAACCAATAGTTACGATCATAAGTACATCATCATTGGAACTCATGCCTGTCCACTAATCAAAGACAGAATTTACAAGGCTTATATACTAAATAATCAAAGTATATTTAGGTATAATAAAGTGAGAATAGTAACATCTTCCCTCTAACTCCTGAAAAGAAAAACATCATCACAGCTCCAAGAAATCAGACAGGTTTACATTGCCTTTTAACATTTCCTTCTTCCTCATATCTCATACTACACTTTTAACATTACTAAACTGGACAAAAAAAAACCCCAAAAAACCCGACAAACACTGAGAAAACCAAGAATTAATGTCTACACTGGCATTGTTTTACTAGGTTTGGTTCAGATACAATTTTCAATTTTGCATAATCTTCTTAGTTAATCAAAGCTAATATTCAGTCAAGTTTTAAGCCTCAGACTTTAATCTATAGCTGTTTTGGCTTGTAGATCAGAGAAAGAAAATGATAGCAGAAAGTAGCACTGAGAAAGTTACTAGTGGAAGGAAAGGGTGCCAAATTAACATATCTTAATTCCTCTAAAACCAGAATTACTTCTGAAAACTACACTGACTTAAGGTATTCAGTAGTTTTTATTTGGTCAAAACCTTTCCCCCCAAAACTGGGACAAGAATAAAATATCTCATATTTTAACAATTAATCTAGCTTGGTATCCTCAGTTTCTGTATTGGAACTTAAGATAACATAAAGAAGTGGCAAGAAACTATCAGAGTCAGATATGGAATAGCAAACCTTTAGGTCCTTTTCCAAAAAGATATCAGGTATCAGATGGATTACAATGTGATGTACAGTTGTATTTTCTTCCTTTCAAAAACAAATGAAAGAAATCATTATATGCTTCTCTCATCTTATCAGAACTAAAACCAGTAGAATTTAACCAAAAAGGAAAATTAGGAGTCTGCACTCTGCCTCAGACCTAGGATTTGCCTTTCCCAGAAAATAGGAAAATAGTGGTTCTTGAACCACTAAAGACAAAGCCAAATTTTTCAAGTTCTAAAATTTCAAAGCTTTGTTCATTATAGTTCTTATTCTAATATCCGTATCTCTGGATTTTGTTAGTAAAGCAGCCTTTACAGTGCAAGGAATAACAAAATAATAGCAGAATTGTAGAATATGCTAGAACCTTGTAGATCCTTGGTGGGGGGCGGGGAGCAGAACATATTCTGGTGTCTGTAAACTATATGGATTAGTTGCATGATAAGGTAATTTAAATGCTAGGATTCATTTGGGGGTAGTTCTATCTTCTACTTGCTATTTGCCACTTGGGAATAATTCATATTCCCAATGTACATTATATTCCATCACCAAACTGTCTTATGTTTTCTGTTCATTGTTTCTGGACATATATACATGAACAGCTTTGGGGAGGTTTTTAAAGAACAAATTCACATTGTTAATGGGAAAGCTCGGGAGTAACATACATGCTTACACTTAACAGTAACTATATACAGTGTGGCTGCTCCAAATGAATGCTCCAAATAACAGGACTTGTAGGATGATAATGACAGCAAAGCAAGTCTTCTGAAGCTTAAACTATCAGAAATATTCCAAGCCATTCAAGAAATTCTGCTTCCTCCCTCCTCATCACTCCCCTAACCCAAAAAAACTATCAGCGAATTGATCCTACTTTTTGTTCACAAACCAAAAATGCCTGGTGCCTTCTGACAGAACAAAGATAATAAAACCCCCTTACGAACAAGTTGTCTAAGGAGTCTTCAAGTCCATTTTAGTTTTACATATGATGAGATATGAAAATCACAGAAACCATTATTTCCTCAAACCATCATCAAAACCTCCACACATTTAAATGACAGTACAAAACATTTTTAAATTAGTTTGCAGAAAGATTAAAAGTAAATCCATCTTAATTTTATAAACTGGAATTTTACCAAAACAAAATAAAACTTGACTAAGTAGATCAGTCTAATCCCCTGTTTGAACTCTGATAAAAAGCTAACATTAGCTTTAAGTTTCATACATTACAATAATATTGGAAGACCCTGAGTTGAAACTAGATCCAAACATCGTAGTAAGAACTTTACCCATAATCACCTTTGGGTGTCCTTAAGGGAATACACATTTGTATTGGGTTGGCATGGCAAAGTTTGGGTGGGTGGGGGGGAGCCGCAGGGGTGGCTGCTGTGAGAAGCTGCTNGGCAAAAAATTAAACTAATTTCCCCAAGTCGAGTCTGTTTTGCCCATGACAGTAATTGCTAAGTGATCTCCCTGTCCTTATCTGGACCCACAAGCCTTTCATTATATTTTCTCTCCTTTATCCAGCTAAGGAGGGAAGTGACAGAGCAGCTTTGGTGGGTACCTGGCATCCAGCCAGGGTCAACCTGCCACAACATCTTAATTATTATATGTTTTAGCAACAGTCAGAGAATTAAGTAGTCCTGGAATGTAATTGACAGCACACTACACGTACTGTGGTAACACTAGAGAACTGTACCACAGCATACAGACTAGAGACTGAAAAACTGTACTGTACCCAATCTGAGAAGAAAAGCTTAAAGATCAGAAAATACAAATGATCACAAAGTTTTATCCTGTATTTCTACAGATTGTGTTATGTATAGAGTACTAGATGCTTTCTAAAATTTTTCCTCATCCTTAGAAAGGTAAAGGTGCAATAATTAAGATTTTGCCAAAACCATACCACAGACACTCCAGCCCATTTTTAATACAAATCTATTTAGCCCAGCCCTAGTGCATACTGTCTTAATTCTACTGGCAACAGAAACCACAGCTGCTTGCCCAGAACAGGATTTACTGCATGGCCAAAAGCTAGAATTTATAAGAATCCTTGAATTATATAGCAAAAATATAGACTGTTACCCCCAAATTCATCCCAAATTCCCTAACAGTAACAAATTGCCAAATCTTTTTCTCTCAACTCCCTCTTTTTATAGGAGGAAAAAAGTAGTTATGAAGAAAAAAAAAAGGCAAGAGGAAAAACAGATCAGAGGTTATTATCCCTTCTCATCTCTTCTGAAAAACAATATAAAAGCAATTCCAATCCGTGCAAAAGCCAGACTTCTCAGATGTGTAGCATTGTTTGAAAATGTTAAACTAACTCACCTGAAACATCAGTATAAAACATGCATCATGATGTACAGGCTGCTGCATTATGTTCTATAATGTTACTCAATAGCAGTAACATTTTGGTGCAGTCATCAAAAACCTTGGTCAATCCAAAAGAATATTTTCCCTGTTTTCTTTCCTCTGCTCAACCATCATTAACTTGCTTAAGTAACTGAATACAAGCCAGTACATCAAACACTTTCTTTACTTCAAAAGTGCTGAGTCAGGATGGCCAGAACAAGTCATCTTTAAAAATAAAGTTACCAAGTAAAAAGTAAAGTTACTATATTACTTCAAACATATAAACTACATTAAATACCAGCATTAATTTCAGCAATAGTACATAAGAATATCTATGCTTCATAGCATTAGACAATGATTCATCTAATTCAGGATCTTGTCTCCAACACTAATTAATTACTACTATTTTATTTAAGGGCAAAATATAATTAACCAGCTGTTGAATGATAAAACAGCAGAGGACAGAATGAAAATTCTTTCCTGACCCTTGGAGAAGATATATTAACTCAATAAAATGTACTATTTGACTGTATAACTTGTATTATAACTCAGTTATTAGCTAGTGCACATACTATATAAATAAAACTGTTTGAAAGATTTCAAAAAATGTCTTCTTCAACAGAATCCAACTTATCCACTTCAGTCCAAGATATTGCATATTTTCATGATCAGGCTATTTTCAGGTGAGTCTGCCTTTAAGTGAAAAATGAAACATGTCCATATAGGTGCTATGGAATAAAGGGTTTTTTTTCGTACAAGTGACTATTAACTAGAATGAAAGCAAATAAACTGCTTAGGTCAGAGTCAACTTGCAGTTTACAATGAAGTAAGTTCTAAATGTAATAAAACAAAACGTTGCATTTCTTGAATTGTTTCCACTTATTGTCATAGTGTGCTACCAAAGCTTTAAACAGAGCTCGTGCTGTGAAATTTTACATATCGAGTCAAAAAGTATTTCCTGTGGAAAATTCTTCTCACAAGTTATTCTTTACAAAAGGTCAACACATTTTGATGCACATCAGGGTATGAAGAAGTTTCATGGTTTCACTAACCACTGTCCTGTTTACTGTGTGAACTGAATTTTAGTCAGGTGTTTCAAAGACATAACATAAAAGACATTTGAATCAAATACAAGAATAGGGCAACATGGTTTTTATAAAGCGGTATAACAACTGCAGTTTCATTTTCAACCGCTTTTGGTATACAATTACTGATCAACAACTTACAGCTTGAATACTCTGCTCAGTTTATCTCGATATCTCAGTATCTCACTGGCATGTGAGTTTAAATGATTTATTTTCCACAAAACATTGCTCTCCCAGACTCCTGCCAGAAAGGAATTGCAAACTCGCTCTTAATCAAACCTTTCAATTCTTATAATATTTAACACCATATTTATTGTTCTATAGTCAGAACGACATAAAAAGTCAACCTTACTGAAAAGGGAGGGAGAAATATCTTGTATTTTTTACAATTACTTTTAAAATATCAGGATGCTTTAATCAATAACAATATATTTTTGATAGCCAGATCTTCAGAAGATTGAGACTTGATTGTGCCTTGCTTTTATCGTAATTCTGTAGAAAGACTTTTATAGTAGCATTGTGTTGTACATGAGTACTCCTACACTATAAAAACGACAAGAACCAATATTGTATTATTGTGGCTCTGTACGTTAGGGAG
>VZTL01039603.1:3446-28366 GCA_013400535.1 Scopus umbretta
AGCCAAATTGGCTTGCCATCAACAGGAACCCCACCACCCCCCAACAGTTTCCTTTGACACCAAGAAATATGCATTTTTCAGAGATGTTATAAAAGTGAATGTAATGTAATTCAGGACTGTGATTTGTTACATTGTTGAAACTAAAACATTGTTTTAGCTTACCAAAACGAAATCCTGCACAGAATTTTTCAAGTTTGATCCTTTCCACTTTTGAGGGGATAAAAGCCTTCCCTTTCTTTTGCCTTAGGAATGGCAAGCAAATATACATAACCCGAAGTTTTTTAAAGGTCATAATGGCCCTTAAAAAGATTTTTCCACCCAAATGTGCTTTCTCTGCAGGGGGGTAACTGCAAAAGGCAGTCCAGCGCACCCATCTATCATCTCTGGGCGCAGCAGGAATAATATATGATAGTAAAATGTACAGCTAACTTTCTATCTTATGATACCTTTTCACAGTTTTAGTTTTCTCTCACAAGCTATACTTCTTCACACTCAGAGTAAATATGTAGCAAACCTGTATCAACTGTACCATATTATCTTTCTTCCTCCACTTATGAATAGGTGTGAATTTCTGTACATGCTAAAAAAAATGCACGCCTGGAATATAACACCAATAAATCAAAGACAAACACCCACAGAAATGAAAATTCAATTCATAGGGTTCGCCAGAGGATAAAAATGAAAAGAAAGTTTGTCTTGCGCTCATTCTTGCCGTAGTAGATGAGTCTGTGTTCCCCCCATCAACAAGATTAAAGCTATGAGACATACTCTTGAAAAACGGATCCCTTAGCATATATCAGATTTATACTTGCTTAATCTGCTTTCTGTTTAAATGCAATTCAATATCCTTTAATTAAAGCCACGTAATTACCTTGAGTAATTCTGTGCAGCAATGGTGCAGTTTCATTCTATTTCTCTGACTTATGAACAAAAGGATGTCTGAATTTTGAAAATGTATTCCCAATGTATATTGTAGGAAGTCAATCAAACTGTGCCTCTTATGTCACTTTTTAAATAAATATATGCAAAATTTTAATAACTGTTATTTTTAGTTGAAAGACACATTGCAGATGCATTCATGGATTCATTAAGGGCCCTGAACATTAGTGTTAAATTTGTCCAGTTACTGCCATTCATCTGAAAATGTATGGATTCAGATTTAAATCAGATGCAGAAATCTGGAAGTAGAGTCCTTTCAGATTGTACGTGTACTCGCCCATGGGTTACTACAAGCGCATCAATTAGAACAAGAATGAAGAAACACTGATTATTCCCAGTTTATCACAAACCAGCTGTGCCAAATCGCTGTGTTGATCCACTGAGAAAATTAATTTTTAAAGACACTTGAACTATCACGTAACATGGTTTTATATCATCACTTAAGTAGACTTTTAACGTGACAGCCAAATAGTACCAAGAAGTCTTTATAATATTTTAAAAATAGTACATATAAACCCAAAACTATTTCACAGACTTCTATACCTTTATAAAATGTGTGTTTAGATCCAAATCATGCACACACTGTTGTTAGATATACTTCAATCTGGACCTCTGAGACCGGAGAGAACATGATGATGAATATAGCTCCTGGATTATCCCGAGTGACTGTTTCCGAGGATTAGATGGTTAATTTTAACTGCTATAGATTTTATCAGATATACAAGGTGAAGTGAAATAATTTTGCCATATCAAACTAAAATTCTGTTTCTTCATGGGAAACTCAGGGTCTGACCTGTATGCTATCATTCAAACTCAGCTACAGATACGTATTCTTAATGTAATATTTTTTATTATTCTGCTTTGAATGATTTCTGGAGCAACAAAATGGTGCCACCTGACCTTTGATACTATTTACATGAACCCAAGTACACAGCAGAATACACATTTTCAAAGACTTATTTTCAAAGATTTAATTAGTATTGTGCTGAAGCTCTTTCACAGAAAAAAATAACAACGGTACTTTTCCTGAAGCTATTTAATATTCACAAAATATTATTACAAGCAGTCAGACCCTGTCTTTTCTTCCATTTAATAAACAACCTTTTCCTTTAGTTGAAAAGAGACAATTTTAAAAATTACTTTTTAAAAATAGGATTTTTTTTTGGCCGGGTGGGGGGAGAGGCAAGTTTTCATTAATTGTTCAGTACTTGCAGGGGAAAAAAAAAACAAAAAACAAACAACAGAAAAAAGAAAGCAGTCTGCAGCTGGAGCTTGGTAGGTTGAACTTTTGTCCTAGAGCTAAGTTCAGCTATGGAGCAAATCAGGACAGCACTAGCAGTAACTCGCTCCTCAAAAATGACTGTCTAGACACAGGAGGCCATTATTTCCCAAACACAATCCCACTCCTCCACAGCTTTTCTTTCCCCAAAAAGCCTCCAAGGCTTTTCTTTCCCCACATTTGAGACACAGCCCTTTCAACCCGGTTTGAGAAACGTTAGTTATATGGACTGTTTGGTACTATGAAATGCAAAAAATGTACCCATTCAGTTCGTCAGAGATTTCAAATCATGTTTTCTACATCACCTGCATCTATCACAAGACAGATATCTACTTTAAACTAAGAATTCTTTGGCTTCAAATTTGTGATTTGTCAACCAACTTTTTCTATTTAGAGTTACAGAGAATGAAAAAGGCAGCATTTTTGTGATAATAATTTATTTAAAATGTATTATTAATGTGAAAAATAAATCATAACAGTTCTTCCACCTTGGTATTTTATGACCTATGCCAGATTAAATGTCAGTAATAGCTGGCATTTGAGAACCTGTCTCATCCATCTTGTGCAGAAAATGCTACAATAATCATCATTATATAGGATTATATTAAATGAATCAAAAATCCACAGTTTCCAAACTTTAGGACTCTTAGGGCTCCTCCTTCACAGGAAGACCTGAAGACAGGCTAGGTTTATCTTTAGAGGTATATTCTTTAGATCCCAAATGCTTCCGACCCCAGTTTTGAAAACTGATGATTTAAAGTCATGATGAATTAGCACTCAACAGCAAGGATGAGGATTCTTTCTTTCCAACAAATTCACAGAAGAAGAATCTATCAGTGGCTATTAAATGCAATGATGTTTCTAACTCTGCAAGTCACAAAGTTCTACGCTGCTGGCAGCTCACAGGTTTGCTGTGGGAACTACCACTGTATGCCTGTTTTATTCTTTCTTTCTCATCTAAGCATTTCATTTTGCTACAGTTATGAAAAGTCACATCTAGGATGCTCTGCTAAGGGACTGTGCTAGTCTGTTCTTCAGTACCGCTGTTCTCAAAGCTCTTGGCTTCGGTTTAAATCATTAAATACAATCAGTGACATCAAAGCTGAAGATGCCCTTGGATGAAGACATGGGCTATGCTGTAGAATAACTAATTTGACAAAAAGTACATTTTAAATTTTATAATATACATATAAAAATTTAAATATACACATCTATAAATACATATATAAATACATATAAAATTTTAATTTATATAAAATATAATTTAAAGCAATCTTTACACATGTTAATAATTTCACCTTATGCCAAAGGGAAGCAAATACATTTCATATTTGATCTACACAAGCAAACACTGCTAACACAATGAATCCTTAAGCTAGTTTAAACTGTGCATATGGCTATTTAGTGCAGTGTAGAATAGAAAATAGCCCATATTTGACAGCAACAGACAGAACTGGTCTTTATCTCAACATGCAGCTTTTCTTTGGGATGAAGCAGTAAACTTTGCAGGTTAGGGAATTACTCCAATCTAATTGATGATTCCAGTTGTGAACAGCAACGAGGAGGTACTAAGGGCTCACCAAGGAAAAAAAAAAATAAAATCAACCCAAACTATAACAGCTGTTCAAAATGAAATAAAGACAAGATTCTCACCCAACACTTCCATGTTCCCATTTAGGAATCTCCTTTCTTATAATGTTTTTAGCAAGGTAATAAAATCTGAAGTGAATATTAGAACTTGCCCTACATCCTGAGTTTCTGATCAAATATCTTCTGCTGGAGAGATTGGTTCAGACACTGCTGGTCTACACAAGGCTTGTTAACAGCACATCTTTATGCAGGTCTGCAGAGCCCATCATCTCCCCGCTACAGATTCCTAGCTGGAGCATTATTTAACGTCAGCAACAACAGAATTATTTGATGCCATGTCTCACCTTCACATTCAACTGCAAGTAAAGTCGGCAGTTCTGCCTCCCCATCGACTGCCAACTAAACAAGTCATTTTCTCCCCAAAATTGCACTTGCAAGTTAAATTAAAAAAACAAAACAAAACACCCCACCAAATGAACAAAACAAAAAAAAACCCCAAAAAAGTCTGGTCTGAAACAAAGATCATAGACAATGAATTATTGAGTTAATAGGAAGAAAAAGAAAAAGCAAAGCACAACTTATACAGAATCATAATATTTGAAATTAGATTGGAAATATTCTATTTGCATTATTCTATCTCTTCTGAGAACAAAGACCCTTTAAATCTTCATGATATTTTTTCTTAAGGCGTTACAAAACAGAACTCAAGTTTGGTTAAGTGGCAGTGAAATTGGTTGTATTCTACCATGGAGAAGGCTCTAGTGTTTTTGCTTTTGTGACTCTATTCTTGTTCTCTTAACTTTTAATTTGCAGCAGCTTCTAGTGAGAAGGCAGAATTATTCATAACACTACTAATAATTAATGCCTAATCACTAGAACTAGTATGAAACTGCTAGAAAACTGATGGGTGTATATACGCAGGTTATAAGGCCAATGGATGCTGATTTGAAACGCAAATGCATAAAGGACAAAAAAGATTTAAATTTTGACTTCTGAAGGTTGCCATAACAGAGAGCCCACCAATGACCTGTGACCTTACTTGTTATATTTTCGCAGTGGCAGAGAAGTTATACAAATCATAATAATCCAAAACCATTCGTGTGTGCTGCTCTACTTCGCAAGTGCTTTCATAAACTTTTCCTCCAAGTTTTGCTGAATGCTATGAAGAGTGCAAGGACAGAAGAGTTTCTATACATGATGGTATCTAATAATAGGTGGATACTGATGGGAGTGTAACAGTAAATTAATGGAGGCTGTGTATTTTGATGCTCAAAGTGATTTTAATTGAGCTGGGGCATTGAAACGTGGTCTCACATATGGTGCATTGATGCTCCCACATTAGCGAAAGGATGGAACAGTTACGTTACTCTGATATTGTATGGCAAGTGACAAGATATGAAATAAGATTTAAAATATTCTATACTAAAGAACGTTGTGTATGGAGTCATTCTGTTGTCCGCTTGTTTGTACTAGGAGATAGGCATGACAAAGAAAAGCTCAGATATGGCAGCAGGAACAGGTCCGAGCTGTTCCAAGTGAGATCACCAGAACAGGAAAACAAGAAGCAAGGAATGGTTTTTGCAGGCACACACTATGGTCCAACCAAATAGACCCTCATTTCTTGGGAGTATTTGCAGAACACATTCATGCCTCTTACCAAGCTGAGGATAGCTTCCCCAAGCTGAGCATTGACACGAAGGTGGATTCCCCTGCTCAGGAGATCAGAAAGTAAGCAGTTACAGTACAGCTAAGGATGAATTTAGGCATATTTCCACATCTTTCTGTCTGTTTTGCTAACACTTACCATCACATAATCATAAATTTAAGGCATAACTCAGCAGTTCATGCAGCTGCTTGGAATTTGCAGTATTGTCACTTTTCTTTTGCTCAGCCAAGCTATGATAAGAGGTTATTTTTAAGAGGTTATTTTGTGGTCCTAAGGCTTTTTGATACTTTTGAATTCATGGCAATGCCTAAACACATAACTTCTGAAAGCTGCATTATCCTCTCATTAAAAACAACTTTATTGTCTATGACAGTGACCATAAATTTTTTTTTTTTTTTTTCCTGAGAGTCTACAGACACATATAGTTTGCTTTCAGCAGCTTACATTCTTGTCTTCCCTGACAATTTTCAGTGGAGATTAACTGATTCTTGATTAATATTTGTTGAGTCTCATATTCAGAAAGCTAGCATATTGGTACCAGTTAGATGAACTATATTCTGATACTAGTTCCTGAAAGACTCTAGGGCAAGGCTCATTCCTTAACAACCCCTTAAATGAATGGGACATATAGGGGGAACTGCTTTTCGTTCTTTGTGTGTGAGCAATGATTTGGTAGGTGGTGTATTTGTAAATGCTAAGCTATGCTGTCTATCTCAGTGTTTGAAAAGTTGGAAAATGGCTTCCGGATTGTGCAGGATTCTTATTATTTTCATAGGACAAATGACAAACATTTATTATCTTCCATTTATATAGACTTTACTTATTTATAAGTAAAATATGGTCAGTGGGTATTAAATTCTTATCCAAAATTACACCTTATCACAGAACTGGTATTAATGTCAACTAGTCAGAGTTAAATTTCATTCACTCAGATAATCAACTGAAAATATGAGAAGATTAATAAGGCAATTTCCCCTCTGGAAGAAAACAAAATCTGATTTTTCTTAGTACAATACTGATTAAGATCCAATATCTGCAAACCACAGGTGTAGAACCTGACAGTCAACTTCAATTTTATTTTATGTTTTTTTAATATTTTTGTTGGTGTTCATAGCTGTTCAATGAATGGCATGCGGACAATCAAATCATATTCTTAGAATAGTTTCAGAACTGATAAAGAATGGTTACTGTTCATGGCAAACAGGAATTAACTTATTTTACATCTTTTAGTGGCCTTTCCTATCTCCCATTTATTCAAAAACATTAGCAACTATTCCAGAGATGAATGTTTTACAATTGGCTGTAACAGTACTTCCAACTTAAATAGTCTTGAAATGTACAGTTAGCGGTTACTCCAAAATGTATTCTGCAAAAATATTCTCAACCAAATCCATACAACCCAAGATACTGCCAATAAATACATATCATGATGTTAAAATACCAGCAAAGCAAACCGTTGGCTTTTAGTCACATAGTATTCATAGGCAACGTCTAATACTGCATCTTCTCACCTTCCCTAAGGATTCCAAAAGTTACCCTTGTTCTTTTAAATTTTGCTTGGCAAACTGTTAGCACTCAGAATTAATGAATTTGGTTTGAGATTTTTTTGGAAGCCGTCAATTGCCATGAGTGCGTGGCACATCTGAAATTTGAAAGATCTAAAAGATGTCTGAAATTTTGCTTATATATGTATGTTTATTTGAATTATTGGCTTGAAATTTCCCATTTTGAGTGGATCATTCTAATCCTTATTTACGGAATCATCTGCCGCTATTTTCCACATGAAGCTTGTCTCATTTCAAGAACAGTGAAAACCTGTGCTAGCATGACAAAGTACTTTATAGAAAAGCCGCGTCTGTAATACACTTGCCGTACTTGTTACAGAATTTTGAACATAAGTAATGAATTAAACAAGAGACTGCAGGAAGCAACCTGGGAATCGTGGGATTAAAGAGGCTGTCAGCCGATCCAGAGGCATAGCATCCGCTTCTGTGCCAAACACAGCTCTTTTTTTTTTTTAAAAAAAAAAAAGTTGGTAAAATTTAGTAGCACAGGATTATGCATTATCTTTGTTTACAGAAATGATTGAAGGGATTTATCACACAAACCCCCCAAAAAGACCAGCCCTCCCTCTGTCCCCCAAAGAACCCACAAAACAACCACCACGGGAAAATTTCACCAAGTTATGTAACAACAAAAAAGACTATTTCAGGGAAATACTGAGCAAGTTTCTATCTATCTCTATGTGGAAGACACCTTCAGCTATGAGATTGTGGCTCCTGCTCCACACCTGCTTGTTTCCCCCGGGGGAAAAGCACAGCATGACAGCACATGCAGCACGGAAAGAACTCCAGAAAGTCACAAACCATTACTGAATTAATAAAACAGAAAACTAAAGGCCAATTTAGCACTCCCCTTCCCCTCCTGCCCTAGTCCACTCATGGGCCTGGCACCTGCTCGCCCCCAGAACGCCTCGTGGAGAAGGGACGACCTGCCCCAGGGAAGGACACCTCCGTCCGCAGAGCGGCTCCGACACGCGGCCGCAGGTTGAAGTCCCCCACCCGAGCGGGTCCGCACCAGGCTGCGCACGTTACCGAGGAGGTACGGCGCGGCCCCGTTCCTCGCCCCACATCGCACTCCGTAATCTCCAATGATCCAGTTCCTGGATTAGCAACTCAAGTAAGAAATTTCATGTGCAATTTCGACGCAAGCGCACTAATCTACTTCCCAATTACTCTTCTGAAACACAGAAAACAGAGAAGTTTTAGCAGCACAGACTCCCGAGCATAACGAGGAGAAAGAGGTAGCAGGTTTGGATGGGAGGGGAAACCAGTACAACCCAGTGACACCTGCACACACCATTTCTTTAATAATTCTTTCAGATACCAACATACCCTACGTAGAATTAGACAGGAAGACAACTTCTGAAAATGGCTCAACTGGAAAAAGTGAAGAAAGAATTGCAGAAAAGGAAAATAGAAATACTTTTCTGAACAAGTATAGGATTATACTCATGTGCAAAGAAATTGGATTATGCCAGCATGAACCGATGCATTGATAGCTGAACTCTCCAAGCTACCTCACAAATTTTAATACCAATTCTAAGACAATTTTCACGCTCAAAGAAGTGACAGTTATAGCTCACATCATTAAAAATATATGAAAAATGGGATTCCAGCATATTTGTGATGCACCGCAGCTAGTTCCACAGGTCTTTTTAAGGCAAACCTGCATAGGTGGTCACTAACTCACTCTTCCCCTGCTCCAAGTAGCATTGCTACCCTCAGTCTCCAGGCCACTGGGCACACAGGGATGCATACAGTTGCATTTTAGAGCTAATTAACTAATTAGTTGTATTAATTAACTAAGCATTTAATTTTAGGAAAAGAAGAAACAATATAAAGCCCAATAACAATAACGTTAAGTCCATTATATCTCATGTGCCGTTGTGACAGCAGAAACGGTGAACACGTCCTCTTCTAACACTGTGCAGGGAAGGGAGCGCCACATACCAGACCAGGATTTATCAACGGAGATATCTTTGATTAAAGCAGCGGATACAGTTTGAGGAGATTCCCTTTCCGGTAGGCAGTTCTTCGAGGCTGAAAGCATACCATGGTGTGCCTACGTGTCAGGACGGTTTAACTTCCTTATTTTAAAGCAAAACTGATACACACTGACATGAGCGGAGAGTGGATCAGAGTACAGCCTTGTGGGTTTTGGAGAGGGGGGAGAGTGGGCTGTTTGTTTTGTGTTTGCTTGCTTGCTTTCCAAAATGAAAGCAATAGTCTGCAGGCATAATTAACAAAATACATTTCAAGACTATTTTTGTTATATTTATACATTACTTTATTTGCTGTCAGAAAAAAATAATGAATATCTAGTTTGCATATTAATTGCAATAGCAGTTAATTTACTCTAATCAGCCTGAGGTGAAGGGAGCACAGATTGACTTGAAGCTTTTTTCCCCGCAGTTTATTTCAACGTAATTGTCCTCTCTGATATAACCCAGTGAATAATCTTACAATCTCCAGCACTATTTCATTCACTTCAATTCCTCACTGCTCTCTATGACAAGGTGGAAGATAGCTTGGGTTGGGATGTACAAGACACCACCTGCTGCAGAACAGTTATTTCCTTTCTTACATTAAAATATGTGTTTCTGGTCTTTTCACTTTTTATTCCAAAAGAACAAAAGAGAAGAGCGGTAAAGATCATAGAATCACAGAATCCTTAAGATTGGAAAAGACCTCTGAGATCATCTAGTCCAACCGTCAACCCAAAACACCATGCCTACTAAACCATGTCTCAAAGTGCCAAATCCACACATTTTTTGAACACCTCCAGGGATGGGGACTCCACCACCTCCCTGGGCAGCTGGTTCCAATGCCTCACCACTCTTTCAGTAAAGAAATTTTTCCTAATATCCAATCTAAACCTCCCCTGGCACAACTTGAGGCCATTACCTCTCGTCCTATTGCTGGTTACTTGGGCAAAGAGGCCAACACCCTCCTCACTACACCCTCCTGTCAGGAAGTTGTAGAGAGCGATCAGGTCTCCCCTCAGCCTCCTCTTCTCCAAACCAAACAACCCCAGTTCCCTCAGCCGCTCCTCATAAGGCCTGTGCTCCAGACCCTTCACCAGCTTCGTTGCCCTTCTCTGGACACGCTCCAGCACCTCAACGTCCTTCTTGTCGTGAGGGGCCCAAAACTGAACACAGCATTCAAGGTGCAGCCTCACCAGTGCCGAGTACAGGGGCACGATCCCTTCCCCACTCCTGCTGGCCACACTATTCCTGATACAAGCCAGGATGCTGTTTGCCTTTTTGGCCACCTGAGCACACTGCTGGCTCATGTTCAGCAGGCCGTCAAGGTACTACTTTATATTCTTTAAAGGTGTTCCCATGTTCAGCAACCAGCAATCGCCTGATATAGCCTGCTTCTTGATGGTACCTGGCAAGGGATGTGCTTACTTATCAAAGCATAACGGAGAGAACGCAGCAGTGACAATAAGCACAGCAGATCATATGGTGCCCAAATCCCAGTGAAACCCATGGCAATATAAAGGGAAAGCCCCTGTGAATTAGTTGTGCAGAGGCCTTTGAAAATCCTGATTGCTTTATTTCCATATCTAAACATCTTTGAAATCTAGCTTTCGTCCCTGGGAAGTCAGATTCAACAAGACTTAACAACACAAGTTATGAACCCCAAGTCCTTGCACAGCAACTAGAGGGAGTGAAGCACTTTGAACTAGGATTCACAGTACACTATTCAATTATAACACAAAACTACACCCTTTCTGCCTTTCTGTTATAGTTGGTTGTCTCTTCCCCCCCCCCGCCCCCTTAATTTTCTTTCCTTTTTAATTAAACTAGTAATTGAGGCTGTCCTATGTGCTGAACTCAATTATATATGTCAGGGTACGTTCAAAGCATGCTCTTGAAACTCTGCCACTCAAAGTCCAGGCTGGAACATCTAATCTGCAAGTACCAGACAGCTGTAAATAGGAAATAAGTTACCACCTGAGCATCGTGCTATTAAATATGTCATGGAAAAGGTAGCACTCATCTCACTATCTACATTAAAATAAAATTAAAAAAAAATAAAAAAAAAAATTGAAGGACAATTCCAAAACTGAGAAAAAATTAAATCAAAAGGAACTGTAGATCAGGGAAGGCAGGGCATTTCTTTTGCTTATCAGTTACATTATTCCTCATTAGGAATTTTGGTTGAATGTTTTATCAATCAGTAATTTTGGCATGACGTGAACTTTTCTGTTAGAAGGGCAGCACAGTGTAACAGATACCCCACTGGCTGGGTTAAATCTGTTGCTGACTAGATGGGTTTTTCAAATCTGTACGCACCTATTTCAATATCAGAGAACCTGTGCCAACATCTCCTTTTGAAGCTTTTGTGCTTTCTATTACTAATTAAACATATAGAACAAAAGCAATAAGAACATGCATGAGGCACCAAAAAAATTCTCACCTCTTCTCTGACTAAAATTGTTTATTTATACAGTGACAAAAAGCTTCAATGAGAGAACATCTGGTGGCTAAACACCTGTCCGGTGTATCGGAGGAGTGGAGACACCTGAACCTGGAAGTCCCAGATATTATACGAGGATGGCCTGTGGCCATGGCTTTCCCAAGATGTTTCCTCTTTCACAGCAACCTTGAAAGTTCGCAGGCTTACCTCAATATAGAACACAAAAACTTTTGTGGGACAGGAAAAGTTTCCCCCTGCAGCTCTACTTTTGAAACACTAAAACATAAAAATCGTTAGATTTTCTTTACAAACAAAGTCCAACCCGTTTTGATGCTAGAAAGCCTAGATATCAAGTTATTCTTTATTCTGAAGTGTTCTCCTTGTACCATACTTATGTATAGCCTAAACTGAAGGAAGCGGCTCAGAAGTGCAGTAGGTGTGCTGTTTGACTTGTTTCCCTAACCTGGTAAGGATATGCAGCTGTTCTCATATTTGGGAACAGACAAGCTCTTTCAAATCAACGCTCAGTATTTTTTAAACTGCATACCACCATCACACATTTATGAAAACACTAGCTATTTATAGAAAAAAAATAATTGGACATAAAGCTGTTCAATGCTCATAACAGATCACTGGACATTAGCGAGATACTCATTATTCTTTGTTTCAATTTGAATGGGAATGCATTCTGTTTGAAGTACAGAAATGGAAGCAATAAGAGCAGAATACACATGTGTTTTATTAGCAGTTGTTTTTCGAATGCATTCTCTAATGTCGCATAATGAAGTCAGTGATCCAAGAAAGCTAAGAAAATCACAGGGTAAAAGGACTGAAAAGGATGATATTTATTAAGCCTCTTTTCAAGTTTTCCTAACAAAAATACTGTCACTAATCAGTCATTCATAGCAAATACTCATTAATTTTCATCCTTCCCAAAGTGCTCAGCAAAAGTAAGGTGTTTTTAGAGGTGGTGAGGATGAGGTGTGGAGCAATGAGCTCACACAATTGACAAGTATTAAAATAGGAAAAAAACCTCAGGGTATTTTTAGCTCATACACCTGTGCTTTGTCCATCTGTTTATAGTTGGGTCTTTACTAAACACCAATCAGGCAGCATGCCTGGAGCTAAAATACACCATCAAGCGACAGAGATGTATTCGCATTACCTTGTTGGCTAGCTATAGCAAATATTTGCTTTCATTTTCCAAGCCCTGCATTGATGTAAAATAATTTTTAAATCTATTGAGTATAAACCCTCAAAATTGTATAATTTGACTCATCCAAAATTAATTTCATGTGCTATAGAAGAAGAGGAGGACTCTACATGGCCACGATACACATGAAAAACTTATGAACAGAAACCACGTGCTCAGTTCTGCCTTCTCCTGAACACACAGCCACAAAACTTGGTAACAAATCAGTTTTAGTAAGGTTTCATTGAGACCTTCTCTACCTTTTTGGTAAAGGGTTTAGGCCTCTGCCACAGGCAACACTACATAGCCACAATGGCAGCTGCTGTAATTAAGACAAGATGCTTAATTTTATCAACACAGTGCACGTATGTTCTTCAGTCTCCCCTGTTTCTCTGACAAATTTCCCAGACACATTTCTATGCAGAGGGTTCAGTTCAAGGGATGGAGATTTTGCAGCTAAACTGCCTTACCCTCACAGGTCCTAAGATGCAGTTTTGCTGACATCCAATTGCTTTTTACATGCTGGAGTCATAGTTCAGTTTTCACAGACACACACTTGATGCAACTAAAAGATGCACGCACTCTCTGCAGGTTCTCCCACCAATCAATTTTTACATCACTGGCTACAATGAGCATTCAGGTGTATCACAACTTCCCCATAAGTGTTGAACACTTGTAGGTTTACGTTAAAGACCAAGATTGTACCACCTACCTGAGGCCTCTTTTCAAAAATCACAGAGTATCTTTATACACTTTCTTTATACCTACTCCCAGTATAAAATGAAACCCACTCTACTCTTATTTTAGCCTAAACTCCTGCTTCCTTCCAAGTCCCTCAATCCATCTATTCTTTCATTCTAACATTGGGTTACTTAGTTCCTTAACTGAATGTTTATCCTTACCCAAGTCAGTCACCTCACTGTTTTAAAGCACTGCCCCTTGACGGAAAGCCACAAAGGTTAAGCAGTCTCAGCTGTCTCCATTTGGGAGATAAAAGGCTCAGTTCTTTCAGCTTGTTTTTGAGATTTTTGAGTTTGGCATTCAATAGAGAGTAATTGCATATTCTTGAAAAGAACTCATGTTGCACACAGATAAATTCACTGTATTTTAAACATACAATGAATTTTAAAATGCATGGAATGACTAGGAATATTTCTTCATTTCTGTCACAAAGCTGTTTATTTTTTTTTCTTTCATCTATCGTGACTGTAGCTATAAATCCATTGATAGAAAATAAGCATTTTTATTTGATTAAGCACTTTCAAGCAGCACTGAGTTTGGGGGGCATTGGCTCAGAGCACAAGATGAAAAATAAAATGACATGGTGAAAGGTAAATGTCACCAATCTTACGTTTTAAAATACAATTAGAGAAGACTTCAATCTTACAAACAAATTGTGCATATGATTTTTTTCTTTAAACTGTACCATATATACAAATATGCATGCTATATAGAGAATTTCACCTCGAGAGGCCAGGGCATGGTCAACCAATGACCTCTGACATGCACGCTGCGAAACATCCCTGGTGCCTACAGAATTGCAGTCTGACCATGGCTTTATGTATCTGATTTGGGAGAATGGTATTAGAAACAGAAAACAGGAGTAAAAAAGTCACATAAACCAGAACTGGAACAACCTTCTAAGCCATGTCTAGACCCAGGAGCAACACAGGAAGGGTTCTCTACAGGGAATTTTCCAGGTTTCTTTAAGTCTACGTTTTGCTATAAATGAAGGGCTATACACAGATGTCTACAGTTTCATGCGACTTCCTAGTTAGGAAAATAATTCATAGCCACAGACGAGACAAAATACGTCTCTGCAGGAAATCAGACGGGTTAGTAAGAGCCACCTCCCAGATAAGTCTTTAGCATCTTACCTGTTTTCCCTGGGTTTACAGCATAATTCCTGTCAAAGTAGCTTCCAAGAACACCTAATCCTACAGAGGATCTGAAATTTGAAGTACAGTTTGCCTGACAATTAGATTAGGGAAATGGAGGAAGCAGAAAATACGGCCCAGCAATATCGCTTGAAGCTTGAGGGTTAGCTCTAACACCCACCGCGCTCATCTGTTTAGCACTTCAGTAGATTGGGCTTGGCGGTACTGGGTTTAAAATGATACTATTTACTTTCACAGAGAGGCAAACAAAATATGGAAGCTATCAGACGGAGTTCAGCGATGTATATATAATGCCATTAGAGCTAGACTAAGTGCCAGTACTACCCAGGCTAAGGGGGCTGCTGAACACCATAAGAGCTAATTTACCTTTCCCTCTCTTCTATAATTCACAGTGGCTGGCATTACCCTCTTGCAGCGTCCCAGAAAACAAAAAACAAACAAACAAACAAACAAAAACAAAAAAAAAACCCAACTATTCCATGACAGTAGGGGTTCCAGAAGTCAGATAAAGCATTTTATTGTTCAAAAAAGCGCTTGAGCAGCTCTCATTTTATTCATTTTGGTTGCAAACGAGTAGTGACTGAGAAGTGTTATGTATACTTTCTTTTCTCCCCAATCTTTCCTAGCCCAAATAGAAACATCTTTCCCCAGCCATTTGGCACTGACAGTGACAGTCATTACTCTTAATACTGAAATACAGTATCATCTTCAAAACCCATAAGATCTTTACCTAGAAAAGGCAGTCTCTGCAATCTTCCTCTTGAGGTTTTCTTACCATTTGTGGAAATCTATACTACATTGCAGTGGCAAAAGCTTCCTATCAACACCTGTAGATTTCAAATTGCAAATTAGGAGCTCTATTTCTCTGCAGTATCACAACAGCAAAATAAAACACCAGCAGGATACCAGATGTGAAAAAGCTAGGATTTGGCTCGTCAAGAAAGATTTGGGTCCCATCCAAGGGTAAAGGAAAATTGAAGCTTCTACATTTTTTGGTTGTTGTTGTTTTTTTTGTTTGTTTGTTTGTTTGGGTTTTTTTATTCTGTTTTACATGAAGTGGCCCATTCATTGCTCTTATTTTCTTTTTACCGAAACAAAAGTAGGTTACTTAAGTTGATATGGAGTTCAACGAAAGACAATTAACAAATGGAGATTTGTATCACAGCACTGGAGAAGATATTTTCCCACCACAGAAACATATTCCCTTCATTTTCCTTTGGGTGTTCGGATAGACACGTATTTAGGAACATATAGACTGTCTGTGTGACTATATCTTGGAAGACATTGAGTAGCCATGTTTGCTTTCTAGCTGCTTGGGAGACTGAAAATGTTACCAAGGATTAGTTAATGCATGCACATTTTATACCTGCACGTAATTACTTACATGACATTAAGACAGAACTTACAACTTCATAAACATATGAAAGCTACTGTCATAGCTTTTCTGTCTACCATATTCTCTTTCAGCTGATAGAAAATGGCTAAATTACCTTTCCCAGCCAGGGCAAACTGTTAATACGAGCTCTCAAACCCACCACATGCTGAGGAGAAAATAAAGCCCAGGTGCCCCTTGTTATTACTAGCTGTCATTTTTTTTTTTATTATTATAAGAGGCCTGTAAGACCTCATTATCTGATTTTACAGTGGTACTTTACTGATAACAAGTAAAATCCAAGTAAAGAAAGCACAGAGAAATGAAATTGTACACCCTGGGAGGTGGCCAGCTGGCCATCCCGAGAGCAGGATTCTCCACAGCAGATAGCCTGGGTTCAAACTGCTGCCAACTCATCTTAAAAACAGTAAATGAAAACAAAACCCGTGCCCTGGGAACAATCCACAAATTGCATGAATTTTTATGAATGTCTGGGATCACGTCTTTTCTTTTTCCTGAGACCTACCCATGTCATCTCCACCTGCAACATCCTAGTATTAGTCTTCATCCTGAAAGTTTCTTCCCTTTCTTCCTTCTTTCTCCTTATTTTATTCTCCAAATAAGGTTCTCCACCTCCTCCTCATATGCTTTTCTCCCATCTCGCCCAATTTTCTCCTTTTGCATTTTCACTTGTATCTGCTCGTCTGGCCTCAGATTATTTTTACTGCACTGTCTATGACCTGGCATTTCATATTGTCTTTTCCATATCTGTCCGTACTCACTTTAAGGACTAAATTGTACTTCCTTTTCTAAAATACATGATAAGAGAAAGGAATTGTAGCTTTCCAAAGTGATGTTTCAAAACTGAAGAAGCAATGGCCTAGAGACACTAAAAACCATACATTTAAACTTGATCACAGGGAAGACTCCATAATTGTGAAGTTCATATCTTTATTACAGTCTCTTTTCCCCTGAAACATTTCTGCAAAGAAATAACATGATAGAATAAAGTACCCATCATTAAGCCCCAGTATGTGTGAATATGGAGGTAAGCCAAACCAGAAATAGATAGCTTTTTGGCTTCTAGCAAGATAGTATTTGGCATTTAATATATTAAGTGGTAATCTGCATTGTATTTATTCAGTTGAGCATTTAAGGTGCATTTAAATGTGTGAATGATAAATAGAAAGGAATTATACAAACTGCAATCAAACTGTATGGTATTCTAGGCCTAGGAATTATTAAAATGAGATTTAATACAAAAAGAATTGTGTGGGGGGGTGTTATTATGAAGGATACTAATACCTCTAGGGTTTTACTTGTAGGTGCGATGCAATTTTTTTTTTTTTTTCTCTCAGTGAAAAACTGGACCTCTAAGGCAGCTGTCTTATGAAATCCCATCTATGTAGGATAGAATAGTCTATATGTGAGCTTGCTTTTCTCATTTACCTTTGACAAACCTTCAGATGCAACCCAAAAATTTCTGCAGATTGCTGGTTAAAAGCCAATGCAACAAACACAAAACCCACAGACCAGGCACTGACTCAGAACGAACTCTTGTGATTTTTGGAGTTTTTTACTGTCATACAACTGGTCCAGCTCCAGTAACTTGATTTCAGATTTCCCCCCACCACCACCTGTGATTCTATGTATATTAACTGCCAGATATTTACATGTTGTTTGTCATGCATTTATATCATTATCTTCAGGGGACAGATGTTGAACAGCTGCAGAGGTGTACCACCTTTTGTATGTGTAAGCAAGTAAACTTGTATTTCTGCCTGTGATTTCAATCCTTCTCTGTAGGATACCAAAACTTATTTTTCTTTCTGCAAGATAACGTTTGCCATTTAATATATTAAAGGATAATCCATGTTGTATTTGTTTAGTTGTGCTACTCAGAACATTAAAATCCAGGAACATTTATACTACAGTGTTCTCAACTGGTTGCAGAAGCTAAATTTTCTGCAGATTTTGCTGCAGCTGTTTCTCGGTTTTGCTTTATGTAGCTTATTATGCATTACAGTCAGTACTACAGGCCCTTTATCCATACTTTTACTTGAATGCAAATGCCCAAACTTGTTTGTGTGCAATTTTTTAACTAGCTGATGTTAGAGCCAGCTGAGGCAAAAGGAAAAGAAGTGTCAATATACACATCAGTATTGGATTTCTCTAATGAGAAAGAAAGAAAGAAAACTGTCAGTTTACTGACATCCCAGTTTGACCTTGCTTGTGCTACAGGTACCTAAACCTTGTGGAATTCTGAGCTCTGCTTTGCAGGAGCCTAAAGGTCAGACCTGTTGCTGCAAAAATGGAGGAGAATGCATATTGCTGCAAAAATGGAGCAGAACGCATACTGCTTGTTGAGGTGTGATATACGTATATATTCAGGCAGCCAAAACACAACACTATTTTGTCCATAAGACACATTCGCGGGCTCCCTGACAATGTTTGCCCCACAAGACCACTGCCTTCAGGTCAGTGACTTGAACCCAGCTGTGGTACTTTAGCCCCTGACTTCAGGTCTTACACCCTCCTGCAACCCTATTAACTAATAAGTTAGGTCAGGCTAAACAGTATGTCTGAAACTGAATACCACAACATGTATTCACTCTGTATTTAAAGCCATGTTAACGATTGTGCGTAGTTTTACAATGAAATAAAGAAAAGACCATATTTAAGAGCAGTGCATTGTGAGAGATGGCTGGAGCTTGCCTGTGAGTGCCTGCAATGAGTACAGCCGCTTCGTTGTTGCCGGTTTTAATTGTATTCTTGCTATCCTAGAATCCAAGAAAAACTTTGCATTAAAATATTAACATTTCATATGCACTGTCACCTGCCGCCTTCATCTGTTAAAGCTGATGCCTTCAAGGTGATATAGCTAGTTGGTCTTTGGACAATAAAAGAACCCAAAACATTTTGTAATAATGATCTCACAGAAAGCAAAAGCACCATCTGACACAGACAGCACAGAAAGCGCCGTGGGGCACAGGAGGCACCAAGGGCCCCATCTGGTGTAAGCTGCGTTGTCAGCAAGCACAGAGCACTCGCTCGTGGATATGTTAGTGCTTACGCCTTGTAACCGGTCAATGATGTTAATTACAGTTAGATGTTCATTGCAGAACTTTATAGCTTGTATAGACAGATGAACATAGGCTTGATTAACTAGCTACACGCTAAATGGAAGTATTTCTGAAGCTAATGTTTCTGAAAACTATTAAAAGAATTTAGCCAAGTAATATTTCCTGTTACTAACTGACAACAGGGAAACAGATAATACAGCCATATCTCTAAGGCGTACAACAGATGAAAGAGATGAATATCTTGATCCAGTCTCGTGGTTTGTGCGTGGATATTCACAGTAAAAAATCTCTTGTCAAAAAGCTTTTGCATTGCATTTCTCAGCATCTGTACTCCCACTAAAAACAGCATTATCCTGTATGTGTTTATTTTTTTTCCTTTTTTATAGAAGGGTCAAAAGCCAGCTCATGCACTATTGCGCTGATAGGCAACCACTGCCAACGTCTCTCTCCTGTACGCAGTGTAACATTAAGGTGATGACAAGCAAGAGTTCACACTCCCCACGCTCTGGCAGCTGTGTCTCTGTACTTTCCAATGTTACTTACAAAAATGGAAGTGGCAAGACTGTAGAAGTAATTTTCTGAAGTTCTGGTGGGCAGAAGAAAACTATCTTTAAGAATAACAAACAAAGGATAACGGAATATAGAACACGTCTTGTTTTGAAAAACAGCACCAAAACTTAAGGGATAGCAAGCAATATGGAGAAGAAAATTAGACATCGTACTGTGCCAATGGAAATAGGATATAACTGAGTAAGGATGCACAGGAAAAGCTGTCTGTTCACTTTGATTTCAAGAGAAGCTGAACCAACCCAATGGCTCACCCTTCTGAAAATCCCCTTGACCCACTCCTCATTGATTAGTGAATCATCCACACAGGTACAAGATAGGGAACACCTGGCTCAGCAATAGGTCTTCAGGAAAGGATCTAAGGGGTGGTAGGATCTCAAAGCACACATAAAGGTCTGGATCCTGTTAGTCTTCTCTTGACAGCAGCAGATATAGCTTGAGTTGGTCTTACTCTCCCACTGAGTTCATTGCATGTTCTCTGGCAGATGCTTCTTTTGCCAAGTCGCTTCCTGCTGTGACCATGTTCAAGCACTGTTTTAAAACTCTTTTTTTGTTTATCTTGGGTTCTTTTACATGTCTGGTTTAGAGTGTGGTGACGTAAACTGCTCTCTGTTGACTTCCCTCAGTTGAGAGAGTGACAGTTGAAAGGATGCAGAAAGAACAAGAGCAGAAAAATATAACTGGAAGAGGGAAATCGGAACGACTAAATCACTTCTACTAAGGCAAGACCTAACCCAGAATCTAGCCCCAAGTCAGTATAACACAGTGCTAAGGATAAACTCCAGAACAATAGCAATTATTATGCTGAAGTGTTTACAACAGGAAACAAACAAACTTTCCCACTAACCTTAGCTTCCTAGGAAAATGTAGACCAAACGGAGACTACACAAAGCACAGCCAGTAATCAGAAGTTCAGATGAAGGAGGTGCTAGTGGTAGGAAATACATGGGAAAATGTTGCAAGAAGTGAGTTTCCTTAGTTCAGATTAAAAGAAGGTCTGTTAGTTGTCCTGAAGTATCTAAAAAGTCACTACAAGAGGAGGGAAATGAACTGTTCTTCATGTTAGCTTGCAGCAAAATTAAAGGCAATAACCTTAAGTTGTAAAAGGCAAGGAAATACAGGTTCATGGAATCTCTTCTCTGAATATTATGAAACTGTTAGACAAAACCACCTTGAGGAATGTTGCAGGCTAGTTTGTTCTGCCTTCAAACAAGGTGATAAAATAGGTGACCTCTCAACCTCTAACTCTAATCTCTACTCTTTTTTTCCATATAAACAGGAAAAGGTAGAGCAGGTGTGGATTTGTGTAACTTATCTCCACACTGTGAGATAAGTAAGAACAAAATGAACACTTTAATAAACAATGCTACAAGCACAATGCAAATTCAAGCATTCAAATGTTAGCAAGTACTACAGTTCCTGTGTTGTCTTAAATTATCCCATCATATGATGAATCAAAATTCTTTGATTACATCCATGCTTATTATAATTTCAAAACAACCTGCCTCATGCCCTGAAGAGTAACTATTGCTTTCTGACATTATGTGCAGCCTTGTGCCCTTCGACAGAAATGCATTTTGTTCAAATCCTGCTCTGAATATAAAGCTGTTCATTTCCAAGCAGGCACTTCACCAGTGTTCGCACCACTGTCTCATGCTGCTTCCCATATATTAATGAATTCTTCTTCACAAAATCCTCCCAGGCTTAAATGAAGTAATCTCCCATAGAACTTAAACCCAGAATTTCAAACCTACCCGCTAATTATGACTGCTCAACTTAAAATATGTTAAGCCTGATACTGCATAGCCTGATTCTGCCTTTGACACTGAGACGCTATATTTTCACAACCTGATTCCAAATCACAGACGGTTGAACACAGTCAAAACTTCTGCATACCAAGGACAACAGGTGGCTCATGCTGGCTACTCAAATAATATAAAATACATAAGCAGTAGTGTCTTGTAGAACATCTGGCTAAAATAATTTGCCAGCATCAGACAGGAATCCTCTCCTAAAATCCTGGACAAAATCCTAAGTAGAATTCGGTTTTCTTTCCCAAGAAAAAAAAAAAAAATATTACTCTCCATACTATCCCTACCTCATTTATGTCCTTCCTACCAAACAGAGACAACAAATGAGAAAAGCTTCACTAGGCTTGAGAGTCCTTATGGTCTACAATGTGCAAGCCAGCTGTGGCAAGAGAAATGAATGTCTGAGCACGTGTATCTTATGTGCACATCATACACAGGCACACACGTACCATATAAGCAGCCTAACTTACACAATTCTGAACGCTGTCAGCTGTTAACCTAATTGGGTATGACCTGTAGGCATTCAAATCTTTCAAAATAAAGCTGCCAGGATACTGAACGTTTAAACATGTGTTTAAGTGCCAATATTAAGATTTCACCTTTGGAAATGTTAAAATATATCATTTTTTGAACTGTGAGCTGCATATACTAAAGTATTATGGTATGCTAACATATTAGGATGCTATGGAAACCTGTCCACATGACAAATTACACAATAATAATTTAACAGGGAGTCTAATATATAAAAAGCAAACAAACAAACAAAAAATCCTTAAACTTTCAGAAGATGTAACACTTTCACATCAGTAAACCATGTCAAACACTCAAAAGTACAATAAGAGATTGGCTTGGTGTAATCAACCAATTTCTGTTCCAATTTAAATATTTTGGTTAGCTGTCTGATTTTCTGTTGAAGTCGGTGTAATCCCTGTTGGAAAAGCAGTTTGCTTATTCTCCTCTCCTTATGCTCAGACAAATGAATCATGCCAGCAGAAAGTACCATGTATTATCTTTCTGCTGGATAAAATAAGCCAAGAGGTGGTGCTGTCCAATTTTTGTGCCTGAAGAAGTCTGTAAGCAAAAGTGTATGTTTGTAAAACTTAACAAAAACGTAAGACTGTGGGTGGTTACTTTTCAGCAGGTAAAAAAGGCAGTGAGTTTCAAATATCCTACTATTAATATAATGTTCTCATTTAAAATCTGTTAACTATAAATCTCTGAGTATTTTGGTTCAGGGTTTGTAGATTTGCTGTCAAATCCTAATGAACAGACAATATCTAAATCAAAGTGAAGAAGAGTCAATGAGACCACTTTTTCCTTCCTCACATTCTTCTAAGCTTGTCTACACTAAAAGTTTGCATCTTCAGTGAGCTAATTACCAAATGATTCAAGGTAAACATGTTTTCCAGTACCAGTCTGGACGCTGTCCAAACTGAAATTCTGTAGTTTAGAAACACTAAGCATGAGACCAACTGCAAAGTTGGACCAAATTTTTTGTGTCCACCTGTGTTTGTGTGCATGCGCGCATGTGTTATCTCTGCAAATGAATTAACTTGCTCAAGGTACCTGGTAATGATCAAACTTGAAGCCAAAAAAAAGTTTCTAGCAGTAGAAAATATTCATTTTGAAAACTAAAGAAAACAAGTGCTCCCCTACATTCAGTTATTTTGCTGTATTTTTCAATAGGGTAAAGCAGTAATTGATTCTCCTTCCAACGCAAGGTTGACATAGTTGTGTATTACGATAGGTGAAGGCAAATGAAAACAACTTATTTAACAACGATGTAATCAAACAGGAGAAAGAGAAATTTTGTCAGTGACTGCGAGGGACTCCACTTTAACGACCAGCTGCTCATCACCCACCATGTCCATAACCTTCTACCCAACGCAGTAAACGGCCTTCTCAACCACAATAGGAGAAAGCTGCTCATAACTGCTTTATGGATGCAAAAATAAATATGACTTTTAAACTTACAATTCAATCGCAGTCTGTGTCAAAGTCAAGACACAATCCTTAAAAGGCAAGGATGCTGCACGTGGACCGGAACTTTTACAGATGTCCCATTGTACATTCTTAATTTGGGTATCAAAATCCTTTTACACCCAGTTTTCAGTGTCATTTGCAGTAAATCCTACCACTTCTAAAAAAAAAAAAAAAAGGAAAAGAACCCTAAAATTTAATTTTTGGCCCTTTTTGCTTAAAATCTCTCCAATCCCTTCAAGCGGGGAAGCAAAACAGATTGTTACTTTCACAATGTTTTGGCCATATTTTTTAAATAGCAACACTGAAATGTTAGTAAATATATTTATTCACATTTATTCTGCTAGCATCCCATTCTTTGACATTATGAGCTTACAGACACATACACCTATACTGTCTCCCATACTAAGGAAGGGTAACATAAAGCTAGACTACCCCTGCCAGACAGACTTAGTCCTGAACATCCCTAATGATGGAGATCACAGTTTTTACATGGATCATATGCTAACATCTCCTCAGTCTTGTAAATTTTTCCTTTATCTACCAAAGTCTCTGCTAATTCAAATTACTTCTTCCTGTCCTTTCTTTAATAAGGAAAATAACAAACCATCTTTCATTTTAACCAGTCTTTTTTAGAAAATAGGTATGGATTTTCTCAACCTTCTCTCCTCTAGATTAGACTACCGCAGCTCCTGCAAGTTTTGCACAAGCCATGTTTTTTTACATCTTTATTTCTTATTACTATCCAGAGATTTCCTCTGGCTTTTCTGTATGTTCCACCAAACGGGGTTACATTTCAGCTGAGCTTCAGCAAGGCATGTCCACACTGCTGAGCATAACAATGAGGGTGCTGACATGCCAGAAACCTCAGGAAAACAAAACTTGGAGAAACAACGTGAAAAAACTAACTGTCCATGTAAGCAGCCCCAAGAGAACAGCAGTATCTATCAGGATGATACCATCGTACTGCTGATAAATTAACTGGATGGGTTTCATCATTTTTGTGAGTTTGGGTGGTTCTGGTCAATCCAGAAGAAGAGTAATGCCAATGTGTTTATACTTCAGACCTTGCATATATACAGGTGGTGATTTATTGTCAGTGAGGAAGGAACTGAATGGCCTGACAACAGCTTATTAGAAAACCTGCGGCCTACACAATTTTGTACTGCTACAATACAAAGACTGGTGTAAATACAACACAGGAAATGTGTGGTCACAGCTAGAAAAAAAGATTTGGGGAACTTTATAACATAATATAGTACCTTACAAGCATATAAACTTTTTGGATTAATTTCATTTTGTTCATTTTATAGAAAAAACTTCAAAGTTTCTCTCTCTAACTACATATACACACACACACACATACAGAGACACACTCTCTAAGTCCACAATAGTCCAAGTACAACTTAAAAAAAGATGGGTCCTAAACAGTTATTTTTTAAAGATATTTTTCTATGCTTCTGCTCATGCAGTGCTCTAATTCATACCAGAACCTGTCTTCAACATAAATGACCTTACAGAAGCTGGTTAGATAATAAGACAACCAGGTTATTAAA
>VZTL01039603.1:28418-41231 GCA_013400535.1 Scopus umbretta
AAAAAAAAAAAGGAGAATTCAGATGGACATGAACATACTGTACATGCATTATAGAGCCTCAAAGTCCCATTTATATTCTTGTTCAGAAACCAAGTGGCCTCAATTCTCTCTAGCTTAATTGCTTTCATCTTAAAGAAAATCATTGATAGGGTGATTTAAATCATGTAGCTTTTGCCTGGACACTTCACGGTGGGTTTTTTTTTTATTATTATTATTTTTTGGGTTTTTTGCTTTTAAAAAGTACTTCAAGATTTCCATACTAGGCAGAATAACATGCCCATTTTCCATCTCCTTCACAAATAAATTTTAATTCATAGATTCACAGTAGCTTCAGTAAAAGATGAGTGTTTTGATCAGAAGCTTAATTAGCTAAGGACTGAAGGACAGGGATCTGAGGACAGGCGTGACAGGAACGACACTAATTACACAGAGCCAGTTTAAAAGAGAAGTGAGAGGACATGTGTTGCATCAGCTGTGAATTGCCCCAAGCAATCAAGCTCATGGAGTTTCATTTGTGTTGTTGCCATTCATGTGTTCAGCTTGGTTTGTTGAGACTGTTCAAACGGCTAGCAACCAAAAGCACCAGGGACACTCCATCGAAAAGCATGTTTAGGTAATGAAGATGCTGTAGGCCGACGACAGTGGAGTTCTTCAGGTGGCTTCAGGAGAACCTGACCCAAGTGAGGAAGGTGTGACGCTGCATTCAAGGTCCTCTGGACCAACTAGCTGCAAGGCAACTTTTGATAAGTGAATAAAAAAGTTGTACTGACTTTTAATCTTATCTTATTTTTTGCATATATTTTTTTTTACAAACTACAGCTATTTTGTGATTCAGTCGATGTTTTTGTATTCCCACTGAGTTTTTTTCCATAATTATTGATGCTACTCAAATATTGTTCCTGCTAGTAGCAACACAGCTATGAAATCCATTACGGGGCACATGCTCCATAAGATAAAAGCTTACGTAAGTTCATGTTGCAACGGATGTTTCACCAGTATTACACTAGTTAGCTTTTTATTCTCCAGATTATTAGATAGCAATCTAATTAAATAAGCTATTCTAATAACACTGCCAGTATTCACTTTGCCAACTCTTTCACTAAGTTTTATGATCACTGGAAATATATACTGTTTATCACTCTCAGATTATCGTGGTTATTAGTACCTGTTTTTTTTCACTGAATGCAAACCGTTGTGGGTACCGAGTACAGTACCTCTTCATGTAAATACAAAAGATTGGATATTAATTGTGGTCATCAATTATTCATCTGAGTAATATTTCATTAATAAAAAGGTATGCACCATAGCAAATGCACTCACATAATTACTTGAAAACACACATGTACCAAACCTGTTCAAGCTTATTCTGTTTGTATTATCTTGATTATAGCAGCATTAGTAGTGACTCACTGATCCCAATCTATAACCTGATGTTGTTACTGAGTTCCCTGTGAATGCAGTTATGTATGTGCTTGGTATTTTGATTCCTTCAGTTTTGTCAGTGACTGTGACTAATGTTAAGTCTATTTTTTTAAGTTTATTGAAGAAAAGCCATTATTTCTTCTATTTTCTGTTTGCACATGTATGCAAACTCATATCATGTTATTTTGGGAAAGAGAGCAGATGAAGTTACCCCTGTTTCCTTTTTGTTATTAAGTGCAGCAGCAGCAAGGTCTCCTAGTGAGTAGATCTGTATTGCTGCACAAAGAACAAAGCTTCTAAAGGAGATTAGGTCCAGAGGGAAATGCAAAGGTGACAGAGTTTTATGCCTCAGTTTAGTTAGGAACATTTCAAATTAAAATATGGAACAGCACAGAACTGGAAGCAGTTTCCTGAAAAACTGAGATCAGACAAAAAAAAAAAAAAAAANTAAAACAAAAAAAAAAAAAAAAAAAAAAAAAAAAGTCTTTTTTCTTAAATGTTTCGCAAGCATTTGAGCTAAATAGATGGCAAAAAAGGTGAACATAATTTTGAAAGATTTTTTGTGTCTCATTAAGTATCTTTTCTCCTCTCAGTTGTTGTGGCTCCGCTATTATACCATTTCCAACTGTTCACAGCCTGCAAGGGGTTGTAGAGGGGGAGGATGAGCAACTAAATCTGAATTCTTAATGAAAACTTTCCTATTATCTTTAGTTATTATAAAGTTTCTTGGATTTTTTTTTTGGTGTGTGTTTTTTATGAAGAGGATTCTTTTTCAGGTCACCTTTAAAACTTTCTAGAAGTTAGTGTGTCTTATGTGTATCTTACAGCTCTTTGAAACTGCTTTGTGGCAAGAAAAGGAACTGAGCTCCTTTAATAATGGCATGTTATTAAAATACTAATGATTTTTCTGTTTAAAAGTGAGCTTTAATGATTATAACACTCCTCTTTGATCAGCAGAAAATGGTGACTAATCTGAGAGGGGAAAAAAAAAAAAAGAAAAGTTTTAAGACTCAGAGATTTCTCCCAAGCCTTGTGACTGCTATAAAAGCTCCGAGACAAGAGAGTAAAAAGAGAATAAAAAGGGCAGTAGACGGTAAGTGTAGATGTTTTATTTCTATCCTGAAAGACCCTCCTGTCTAAGTAACAACAAAGCAAATAAAGAAATATATATAGTGGCTTGACCTCCCCTGCTTTTTGAATTTCTGCTCTCCTCCTCCCCTTGTAAGAAACCTGATCTCCTCATTGATAACAAATTCCTCGATTTTTCTCTCCCTTTTCCTTATCCGAGAAATCACTCGAGATCCAGCCGCCCTTTATTGCGCTGTCAGGGCATTCTGCCAGGTCAGGCTGAAGACTTGTTGTTTTGTTTTGTTTTGTTTTGTTTTTTTTTCTTTCTCTCTGCCTACGTGAGCAACCCCTCGGGCATCACGCCGTCTCCAGCTACTGTCTAAGAACAGGCAAGAAGCAAAAGGCCATGCCCCTCCGCAGCCCGGGCATGGGGACCCCCCTTCAGTAGTCAGGCTAAATGGGAGAAACGATTCAAAGCAAGTAACTCCTAATAAAAAAAAAAAAAATAATTAAAAAAAAAAGGTAGGCATTTAAAATAGATACTTTTCATGTTCTCACTAAGGTCCAAACCTTGACCTTCACAGCCCAGTGTGTTGCTACACGCCGGCAGCGGAGGAGGAGCTGCAGGGGAGCCGAAATGCCTCCTGGTGCAGCCCAGGACCCCGCTTTACTCTGTAGGTGTGTTTTGTTACCCACCCATATACCTTCTATTACGCTTAGCGCAAGGCAAATAAAAGGTAAATGCAAAACTCTATTCATCGTGTCTAAAAGAAAGTGCATTTATGATTTGGCTTTTTTGAAAGACATAGGTACAGAAAAGAAGAAAAATGAAATGACTTTCAGTAAACTCGATTCGGAAAGGTCTCTGTCCACCTCCTCATCGGCTGACTTGCTCTTTTCTGGCTACGGCAGGTTTTGTAATGCAGGATTTTGGGGTTGGCCCCAGGCTCTGTCTAGTCAGATGCTCTATCAAAGACTTTACCCACGCAAAAGTTCCTCTTAGCTTTTTTCTAGGATCCCACCAAGTAGGATAGCTCGTACTGACTTACAAGTCTTCCCATGCTGCCAAACAGGCTGAATTGTCAGTCCAAAAGTCATTCTATTTATATCTTCACAGGGGAGGAGAAAAAAAAAAAAAAAAAGCAAAGAGAAAGAAGAAAAGAAAATCTCCTTGACCTCTTAAGGGTTGTTTTCCTTCCTCTGGCATGGCTTTTCCATACTCCAGGCGCTACCTCCTGTGCTTAGCGCTCTAGCAAGGAAAACTTTTGATTCAGTGATGTGCAAAACCTTTCCCATTCCCTTGGCTTTTTAGTGTGAACTGCTCAGTGGACCTTACATTACATTTCAGTCTGTCCAATAAACGCAAGCATCCCAGGAGGATAATCACACACAGCTCCAGTAAGAACAGACGTAACAGCAGCTGATCGCGCTGGATGATAACAGGGTTCACATGACCAACCTCCAACTTCTTCCTCTTACACCTACCAGAATTATTTCAGAAGCAGAATAAATTTACACGTAGAAAGGTGAAAGGCAGAAACAACTGTTTCTTATGATTTTTTCAGGTCTTCTCTCAAACACAGTATTTTAAAGATGCTGCTCAACTCTGTCCCTATACAGAAGGCTGCATTTCAAAATGTCCTCTTACCCCTTTCTTTCTCCTATTTTCTGAAATTTTACACTGAGGCAAATTTCCCTATTGTGTTTCAAAAGTATCATTATGTATTTTTAATTATTATTATTATTTTTATACTGTGGCTTTGATTTTAGCCACAGAAAAATCTGTGCTTAGAATCTTTAGAATTGAAGAGGAAGTTAAATAGAATAATATTTTTATATTTTTTCCTCAGAACAAATTTCTGAGATGAAGAAGGAGAAAACTTAAGCTATTAATTCTTCCCTTGTTTCCTTTGTTCACCTTTTTGGATCAGAAAAGTATCGACTGATTGCTATTACAGACTTAAAATGCAACAGAATAATTTATTCTTTGCTGTTTTGCAGTTGTTGTGTTTTGTTTTTTTTTTCTTCCCCCCTGACTTATTAACATTACCATAACACATTAATAGATGTTGTTCTTCTAACATGGTCATATCACAATCTCTTCCTGTATGCATTTACAAATGTTGTGTGAAAGAAATAAGCAGAGCTTGTGGGTTTTTTTGTTTGTTTGTTTGTTTTTTTTTATTTCTACAACATAGCAGAAAGAAAAGCCGATTAAATGATTTATTCAAATATTTACATGACACACTGTTGCAGTATTAATGTGTGAGCTTGCTCTTTTTACAAATCTCTTTAGCAGTAAGTCTTTTCTCCCAGTTGTTACTAATACAACTTTTAAATGGTAGTTACAAGTTTCAATGACTTCGGCCTCTAATTGGGCATCCTCTCCGATTCTTCCCTCCCTCCTCCTCCCCCTGCAAGACGCCTTGCCTCCACAGTGATTCACGTGGGAGGCATCTAACCCACTTCCTCACTCCCTGTACTTCTCTACGCTCTGCTCCACGCATCCTCCCACGCGCCAGCTTTGCTCTGCTCATCCTCTTTCTAATCTCACCCGACGTGCCCTTTCTCTACACGTTTCCTTATGTTTGGAGCAGGTTTGTAAGTGGGTGCTAGATCAATACCCTCTGCATCCCAAACATACTCCTTAAAATTAATCTTTTTCCATAAGCCTATGAAATGTAGTAGAAAATTATGATCGGCATCCCAATTAGCATCAGAGCAATCATTACAAGTCATACATTACTGGAACCAGGAGTAGCCCTGAGCCAACAGCCCTATCTGCTATTCCTGCCTTCCCCTGTTTCCTGGCATTCCCAAAGAAACCAGAAAATGGGTCCAAGGAGAAATTAAGACACCCTGATCTATATATTGCTACGTGTATGGTAGATGTCTAAGCAGTATGATGAGGACTGAACATTTCAAGTGCTCCTGTTAGGAGGGAACTGCAGTATGTCCCTACTCCAATGCATTTTTCCTTTGTCAAATGTCATTATACACTCTCCGTTGCCATTGTCGTGCAGTGGAAGGTAACAATTTACCTTGAACGCTGGAGGTAATTAAGTTCACATATTTACACATAAATATCTAGATGTACACAGTCAGTGCTTTCTACACTATTAATTCCTAATGTTTCTGAATGCATCAAATATCTGATAACTTAAACATGCGTTTTATGCTCCCTATTAAAAACAAGGAGATACTGAGACATAAAAAAAAAAAATAAAATGCTTTATCTATAGACATTTAGCTGGTTGGTGGCAGAGCTGGGAGAGAACCTAAATCTGATCTATCCTCTTGTGAGTTTTAGATGTATCACCTTCCCTATCATATATGTACGGTGATCAACGTCTCACCAATATGCAAGCTGACTGCCAAGCTAGATGGAATCCTTTAAAAAGTCATTCCCTCTGAGTACAGTGGACCTAGACTGAAGACCTTAGCTGGAGATAAAATCGTTCTAACTCAGCTCATGTTTGTTTCATGTGACAGTCCTCAGCGCCATCATCAATTTTACACCAATTTCAAGGACCAGTAAGAGTAATAGCTTCTGTTTCTTGTCAACTGAAGAAAGGAAGTCCCATATTAAAATTTATCAAAACTATGAACTACAGACATAAGGAGCCAAACATCTTACTTCAGAGACATTTGATAGATAAGATATTATTGCAAAACAATTTATTCTCCCTCTCTGTTTCTGATGGCCACTTTACTTCCTACTAGCGTTGTCCTAGCTTTTTCTTCAATACATGCTTCACTGACAAGTCTGGACTCTGAACTACTCACAGCCATCAGCGGAGACACAGCCGTTCCCTCTGGGAATGGCCTCCCTAACATAGGTCCGATAATACTTACACTGTGGTGCTCCTAAGTGGAAATTAGCTGACATAGCAGATGAGCATTAGTACTGCAAAACCTCTAGCTAGGTAAATTATTAGTTAGTTGTTTTGGGGGAATGGGGTTTGATTTTTTTTTCCCCTCCCCCAAATTTTTTAAGTGGGCTTCCATTAGGCATAGTCTGGAATAACCAAAAAATGAAACACAGCTCAGGCTGATAAAAGTGCTGAAACCCTAAACCAAAGTAACCTGCTTAATTAGAAACATAACAAACATCCTTGTTCAGGAGGTTACTGAATAGCAGAATCTTTCTTCTCTCAACTTAAAGTTCAATTTTAGGAAAATAAAATCAGTTCTTTCATTCATTATATGAAATAAGCTTAGTAGCTCAAGTTCCATGGTAAGCTCATAGAAGTATATAAAGCCATTACCACTAAACAGCTAACAAAACTCACAGGCACAGAGATGTAAAATTAATCACACTCAAAATATATTCTTGAGTGCAACGAGGGGAACCATTTGGAATTAAGAAATTTTCCACCGGTGCTTTAGTTGTTCTATTGATCAATGCAGGATTTCTGGTTCACGGAACAACTAAATGCGTAACAGCACAGACTTGAACATGTAAGAATAGCAGAGCATGAACCTGTTCAGAACGTTTATCATAGACGTAAAGGCTTGCGATCGAGCTCTGAATTCCTCAGCGTACGAAATGGTCTTCTCTGTGAGAGTGTACCTTCACCATGTAGCAGAACGCTGGGGCCAATGAACGTACTATGACGGCAACACGTTACAGGAGCAAATACCTTACAATGTAATTACATTTATTACCTTAAAATGTAATTCTTACAGGAGATAAAACCTCCCAGGACAGCCTGGGCTTCACATGTAAATACAAAAACAAAACAAAACAAAAAAAAACAACAAAACACCAAACCCCCAAAAAACCACAACCCAAAAAACCAACCCCAAAGTGATTTATAATCATATGGTTACAGTGTATAAACATAACTGCCTTAAGAAGCTGTTACGCACACCCTTTTATGCAACTCACTCATTCACTGCTCAACTTGCAGCATTCCTTCAGTATGGATGTTTTTGTGAGTCTTTGAATAAAATGAAAACAGCAAGTTACCTAGACAGCAATATCATGCTAATACTTTGACACAGAAACGTGTCTCAACTACTATCAGCACGAAAGACTAAAAAGAAAGCAAAAACGGACCAAAAAAAAGAAAAGGAACAAACAGTTTTATGCAGCCAGAATACTTTTTGAGTATCTGTTTGCATTCCATACTAAAACCCAGTCACAAACATGCAGAACTAATACAAGTTGGGGATTATCAATTAAAATGTATATTAGATATCCGATTAACAGAACAACACGTCAGATAATTAATAAAACTGCCAATAAAAACAGTAAATAACTGCTGAAATGCAAAATATGTTTTCTGAGAACATTTGCCACCCAGTGTTTCCATCATGAAATAAATTGGTATTGCTATATGAAGAATCACACTGTGAAATATCATAATCAATTCTGGTCTTTCCTACAGGCCAGCACTTACATCTACACTAAAATAGACACTATTACTCTTGTATATGGCACTGAAAAAGGCAACTAGCTGAATAAGAATGGTTTGTAGCTAGCAGATAACAAACAAAGGAAAAACACTCTCTCTTTTTTCATTCCACCCCTCCTCACAGAATCAAAGGGTTGGATACGACTCTTACATCCCTGACAGGTAAGATTAGCTAATGACGAGCTCTGGATTCATCTAGTAAATCCAGCAAAGAATATACAAGCAAACATATAGAAAAAAGGCTGCTGTTGGCAAATTTGAAAGCTTCAAGTTCTTTCAGATCAGAACTTGCAGCAAATCAATTTGTACATGAATTTTTATTTTTCGTTTCAAACAACTCTGCAGTCAGATCAAGTCAAGCTTACCATCTGCTGCAGATACCAAGACAGCTATATTCAAGAATTACATTATAAAACTTCTGTGTAAACTTTGCATGCAAGCTGTTCTTGTCAGAATTAAAGTCATTGTGATAATGCATCTTAATATTCAATCAGGCTTTAAATAAAGAGTGACAGAAGTCCGCATATGGATGACAAGCTGTTCTACAGTAAATATTTTTGTATTTGTTGAGAAGGGGCTTATGGCAGTTTAGGACATACTCCACCAGGCATTTCAGTCTAAACTACTTACAGACTGACAAAACCAAGATAAAATCCCTGTTCTCAAATCCTTACCAAAATTTAGTTTTTAAATTAATTTGATCTTATTCCTATTCAGTTAAGCTTTTACTTCATCATTCACTTGAAGACTTTTCTCAACTGGTGGCTGTTATAGAAAGGAAAACTTTTAGTACTCTCTATTTTAAGCCAGGCTTTATTCCCAGGTGATGCTGAATGTACCTATGGAGGAGAATAAGCACATACAATGTAATTTTACCATGACAGCTGACCCTCTAAAGCAGAGTAAAAATTCTTCCACTTTTTTTATGTAAAGAAACTTGTTAAAGCCATTTCCAATATTCCTGCAACTGAGGGGATACAGTATAAAAAAAAAAAAAAGTTCCTCTTCCACATACTCTAGTTAAAAACACAATTTACAGAAAAACTGAGGCAAAAGAAAATCTTATGACAAGTAGGGATAAAATTGTTATTTTCATTTCCGATTCCATTTTGAGAAGTTACAAGGCACATGTTGCAATTAATATAGTGAAGCGCTTGCTACAAGTTCAGCACACGTTACTGTTTTGTTTCAGCAACTATGCAAGTAACTCAATACAGCAACGAAAAAGTTAAAGCACCTGATTGAAACAGATATACTATATGCAGTCACAGACAAGCGCACATCATATAAAAGAAATCCTAATGCAGGTAAATAATCTTACCCTGAGGTTGGATCAACAGTTATGGCCTTAGGGTTGTTAAGATCCAGCTCGATGAGGGTAACGCACACGGATCCGTTCTGGTTGCAAACAAAGATCCTGTCACTGACGTGATCCACAAAGTAAAAATTTCCGGTGATCCAGTCGATTGCTATTTGCTGTACATCTGCCAAAAAGAAAAGACAGGAAAAAAAAGCTCAGATGTGCAATTGCAAAACAAATAACTCAACTGCTAGCTGCTTCACCAAGCAGAGGCTCTGCTCGGTCAGAGAGCTCAAGCTGTTTTTACATATATTATATGGTATATAATAAGGAATCCAATTCTTAATACACAAATATTGGTTGGAGAGAATTTTTTCTTTCTAAGCACAAAAGTCTGATTGGGCAGCTTCAGGGTCACGAAAGATACACATTTGTTTGTAGTTCTCCTAAATATTTTAGATTTTGTCATTGAGATTTTGGGGGTTTTATGGTATATTCAGAAGCAACATCACTGAACGATGGTGCATCTGTGAAAAAGGCGTCCAAAACGCTGAGGGCAGCAGATCGCAGTGGGAAGGCGATCTGAAGCCACTCGAGTCCTGAAGTTAGTGCTCTAGGATGTCTGTCACGCTGAGGTGATGCTACACTAATAAAGCTTAGAGGAGTTTATTAGTTGTGTTTAACGGGGACTGAAACCAGAAAAAAAAAAAAAAAAACTTCACAGAAAAAAAAACCAAACCAAACCAAACCCAAAACCAAAACAACTGTGTGTAGATATGCATGTCTAAAACCATTTTATGTAATAGCAGAGAAGCGTGTGCATGCATTCTTTCTCACTTAAATTAGTTATTGTAGTTTTGAGAAATCTGGATGCTGCCACAATAAGTAGCATCAAAGTAACTGCCTGTGTAATATTAGATAGAGAAGTTTCTTAAGAATGATGCCGAGAGTTGTCCTTCTCAGGACACTAGGGTAGCTTCAAACCTACCTAATGCAAGCGTTTTGAAACAGTCAGTTCTTTTTCTTGTGAGTTCCTGGAACCACTTTTTGTAAATGTCTTCTAAATCCTGCGTTGTTCTTATAAGTCAATCTACCTGTCCATACATAGTCTTACTTTTACAGTAAGCAAAAGTATAAAGAACATAACTTTAACTAAGATTTCTTTACTTCCTGTTCTCATTGACAGTACTGTATTGATACCACCCTGTAAGACTGAATTATTCTTAAATGGATAACTCAATAACAATATTTCCTGTTAAATATTTTCAATATTCAATATTAATGATTTTTTATTTTTAAAACGTATATTCATTATACTACAATGGTTTCAAAATACGGCTAACGTTGTAATTCTCTCATGATGACAGAAGCCAGATGTAATAAATATCATTTCACATAGTCTTTTTTTTGGTTACTTTCAGTTTTTTCTATTTCTATCATCCTTCACAATTTGAATTTTTAGGGTTTTTTTTCCCCACTCCAACAAGAACCTGTTGCTACCATCTCATACGTGCTGTATTGGGCACTATAAAGTAAACTTGATTCAGAAAAAAATTGCAGTCATTAAGTTTTTGACAATAACTGAGGGCTTATGAGTCATGCATTTGCTAAATACTTAAAATAGACATGGAGACTCATGTGTTGTCCTTCAAAGTGCAGGTAACATAAACAAGATTTGCTCAATAAAATATCAGGAATAGCTTCCAGCTGTATTCCATCTCAGCCATCCCATTACACAGTTCACTGCTGTCTCTTCTATCTCAGATTTCTCCCCTTCTGCTCTTCATTTTCCTTTTAATTCAGAGCGAATATTATACCTCTTCCCTTCTGATAGCTCCTATTACAAAGATATGCTGAGCCAGAATAAAGAAATGCTCCATTTAGTCCACTATCCAACCTCCAGAGGAGGTCAATGTCAGGTGCCCTACAAGGCATATGCAAGCACTAATGTATTTTAGACAACAGGGAGCAAAATAATTTTTTCCCTTGTCCAAACAAAACATAGGACATGCTTTTAAAAATATCAGAAAACCTCTGTCCCTCTGGAAATCGGCAATAGTGTAAGCATTTTCAATGTGTCTGCTTTCCATTTTCACTAGTTGGATTCATGGAATTAAAGGTTTGTGGCTCACTGATTCGATGAGACTCCTGAAAATTGAACATAGGCTTCCATGTAATAGAAGTAATTCAGAAAACATTATTTATAGAGAATGAAAGTTACAAAAGGGATTCAGTTTTAAATATTTGTAGAAATAAAACTAGTAATTAAATTCCTTCAGTGAGAGCTCTGGAAGATTGCTATGCATTGGGAAGTGGATGAAAAGGAACAAGCTTAAGTAGCAGCCTGCTGGAGTAGCGTACTGTTTTCTTCTTAACACGTGGGAAAGCACCTATTTTTACATAAATCTGGTATATACCTGAAAGGCATGTCGCACACATTATTAGATCTGTTAACATAACAATACTCACACTTACAAAATGTTGGCTCTATTTTTTCCTTAGTTATTCATCAACATATCACAAGAAATAGCACTAAACAGTTTTGTTTTTTTTTTAACATGGAAAATAAGGATAATTAATTGAAGGTCATTTTAGGGATGACCATTTGCAGCAAATAGTTAAAACTGAGGTTGCTCAGCAATCCAGGAAAAGTGACACATCCAGAAGCAATTTCACACCATAACCTTTGTGCCAAAGGCTTCAAAAAGCATTGGTAGCTCTTAACACCAATTTACCTGATTTGCCTTCCCCGGCAGGTTGTCTTTAGGAAGGGCATGGAGGTACCAGCAGCACAGGCTATTTGAGAGACAGGCTTATTACAACTGCATTCCTTGTAAAGCCGTTCATTACAAAGCATACTATGCTTAAAGACTTATTCACAGAGTGTCTAGAGAGAGAGGCACATTAATTCACATTTTTCTTCAGAAGGCTACTGCATGAAATGGCGGAGAGATCTCCCACCATGCAAAGAGCACTTCTCTCAAACCCAGACCTTCTGGGGCAGTAGATCACTGTAATCTAGTAATTAACCTGGACATTCCACGCACAGTAGCACTTCCATTTAACAGTTACAAACACATTGTGTATTGCAGATACCATTGATCTGGTTTGGGTTTTGTCTTTTTGTACCACGTGCTTTGCAGTGAATTGGGCGCATCCAGTTCCTCACAAGAGAAGAAGTTTATAAAGAATTGTCCAAGTCCACTCCCCCATAAAATTATATTCTACATGAAAAATTCACTTAGCTAGCAGATAAAATTTTTATGAATCAAACTTTTAATCTCTATGGTTTTGCTAGCAGCTGTGCATTAAGCTGCTTTGAATGGCTCTCCAGTTATCACACAAATTGAATGCACTGTATTCAAGATAAACAACCTCTCTCTATTTTAAGGGAAAGACCTTAGCTTCTACTGCCTTATATACTTAAAATTTTCCTTGCTCTGAACATGACTGTAATGAGGACTGCCTAAAGGAACCTGGAAATCCACTCAAGACTCAAGGTGCAATAATTTCATTGACAGTTACTAGGGGAAATTAGAACCATAATTTGTTCTTTCTCTTTGGGCATGGTTTTGGTCCTTTAAAAAAAAAAAAATATATATA
>VZTL01039603.1:41279-51300 GCA_013400535.1 Scopus umbretta
CAAGTCAGTATTGATTTCTTGCTTGAATTTTCCGAAAATTAAGTTATATATTTGAAAATGCTTAAAAATAATCTTCATTTTTGCCACAATTTTTTTCCCTTTTGCAAAAGTTGATCTTAAAGGAAGAATTATTTTGATTTACCCAAAAACCTTGGGGAAAAAGATACTAATTTTTCTTCCATAACAGATATGCTTCTCTTCTGAATGAAGACTTCCATCCAGACTTCCACACAGAAAGTATTCTGGGCTTGCTCGGGGGAGATGAGAGAAGGAGAAGTGGTTTAAAAAAGTGGTGGCTGTGTCTTCAATAAAAGAGCATGGGTGGGCAGTTACCCTGGCTCTCCACGCCTGCAGCCTCGAAACCCCAGCTGTGGGAATTGTTTGCTACTCCTACGGCACCAAGACATCACATGGTTATTCCACAGAAATCTTTCCCCTTCGCGCAGAGCAGCTGAGGGTTGTCACAGGCGGTCAGGTCTGCTAAGACTCACTTGTTTAATTTATCCTATGTTACAAGCAGGGTGGTTCTGAGGATGGCGCAACAGTTGTTTGGACAGCTGGCCATATGCTAGGGGAATAGACGCGTTGGAGAAGCAAGAGAGGATCACTGTAATAAAATTTTCAGGAGCTTAACAATTCTGTAATGAGCATCCTAACACATGGAAGACGTCGATACAGTCCCTGACGGTAGTGCAATACAGGAGTGCAAGGGTGGTACTGCTCAAGTGCCTCGTGCCAGGTAGAGTCACCTTCTGGTCCCTCTTTCCCCAAAGGTCAGGATAACAAATGCAGATCACCTAGGCGTGTTCACACCTGCTTACTCTACAACCTGTTATGTCAAGAACTGTTTGCCTCAGCGGCTCGCTTTCATAAACAAGCCTGGAGTAAATAAGAGTTTGTGTCACTGTATGAAGCATCTCCCGCTTCCTGCTGAGTCAAAAGCAGTGAGACAGAAATAAAGGTAACAAAAAAACCCCAAAAAACAAACAAACAAACAAAAAGATGATGATGATGATTAATCTGGAAGCCAGTTCCATGAACAATGAGCTAACATAAAAAACAAGTAAAAATGGGATGACATATTGGAGACATTTCACCTTTCCCTATGTTTTCTCAATCTTCAGGGTGTATTTTTTCCACATATATGCATTTTACTTCTCCACAACTAGAAAGCTGCTTTAATTTTTTTTGAGTGAAAGCTGAGATTTTAGCAGGTAAAGCTTTGTGAATTGTGTAAGGTAGATAAATAATAAAAGTTCCAGACGTGGGCAGACCTGTTTAGTTTAATTTACTATCTATTTAGAAAAAAAAAAAAAAACCAAAAAACAAAAAAACAAACATATTTGTAAAGGAACCAACAAATTTTATTCCAAAGAATAAAGAGCAAGCAGCTTGGGAATAGGCTTTTTCCTGCCACCTGAGTAAAAAGACAAGTTTTGAACAGCAAGACAAACAGTAGCAAGCCTTTCTTTTTCTTAAATAGCCAGTAGTGGTGAGACCAGGTAAATAGTAGTTAAAACACACTTCAATGACAGGCTGTGAAATCTAGCAGAAGCACTGCCTTAGTTGTGCATCTCTTCTGAGAGTAATGTTCCTAATTAGCAGCCCAGACAACCTTATACTGACACTGGGGCTTGGAAAAGTTGAGGTGGCATAGAATTTTCTGTGCCCCTTCTACAGACAGTAATTTGCCGTAATTATGTCTGCAAAGCCATTTACAAAATATTATTTTTATTAAAAATGTCACCATTCAATAAGTTAGACACACTGCTGTCTAAACTTTCAACAGCCATGTCCTGAGTGATTATTGCATTTGTTTAAAATAAAAAATCAAATGAAAAATATCCGTCTTTTCCAAATGACTCATCCTTAAATTATCGTAATTCCTTTGAATTAAATCAGCCTTCTCAGACACTGTTTGTAAAGAGTATAATGCAAAACTTAAAACATACTAAATTTAAATAAGCACTTTAAAGCATCCGGACTTCAAGTTCCTCAAAAGAAAAGAAAGCTTTTCCTCTTGTTTGCTGAGTAACATAATTTCAATGTCAATAAATTGGGTTACTGTCAAAAATATAGTTGGTATCCTTCCAATCCTACAGGATATTAGAAGATACTGCTTTAAAAAAACTGTAAATGTGAACATTTAGACAATAGGAATTTCCCCAAGCTGGAGGGTTTTAAAAAATATGAGCCTAATCTAAATACTATGAATACTTAATGAAAGCATCCTGATAGCTCATGAAGACACGTAGGCTCTCAGAGATGTAGTCTATCCAGCACTCAGAGATTCAAGCATTCAGCCTCCAACTAGGTACAGAAGAGAACACGTTTAGGCACTTTTTCCGTTTGGGCATTTCTCTTCCTGTTTAAAATCGGAGTTTTATCCTTCTACCACATTCAGTCCACTTATCAAGAAGAGAAGATCCAACACCTGAAACTTCACTCGATTTAGGAGTTTCTAAAATTAACAGTTCCATACCTTTCAAAGGACTCCATGAAGACCGCGACACAGCCTGGCCTACCAGATCCCTGTCAGTCCTCACATTTATGAATTAATACCTGAGCGCTGATGATAAGATATGGTCATACAAGCCAGTTTCGGGGCCTCTAAAGCAGTACAGCAGAGAGCTATGTACGTTTGCAGCTCAGCTCAAAATACAATCGGCTCACCCGGTGGCCCTGTTCTACCTACATCTTGCCTTGAAACAGTCCTGTTGTACACTTCTCTTTCTACAGAAGCTAGACGTTTTCAGTTTTCTCATGGCTTAGTTTTTTAGGCTACTATGAGGCATGGTACTACAGATGGAAGTCAGGCAACGCAGTCTCATTAAGACAGACATGCTCTAGTAAATTGGCTGAAGTCAAACATTGAGTAGGTACTGATAGAGAAATGCAGGTTTAACGATAAACTTCTTCCTCCCATTGGGAATCTTCTAACAAATCCCTCTGTTTACAGAGCATTCAGAGGAAATGCGATGATGGCAGACGCCAGGTATGCTTAGGTCTGTGCCTTTGCCAGGAATGTTAAGGCAGGGTAGCAAAATCTGCTCCTAATTTTTTTAGCATATTTCTTCTTTTACTCATGTTACAGAATGATTCTACCTCACAATGCATCAAGTTTCTGCAATGAGTAAAACGAGTGAAATTTTCTGTTACTGGGCCTTCAGTCATAGAGTTGGCTGTGATGCCAAATGAGCAAGGATAAAGTGTGGAACAATGAAATAAGGGCCTTATGAATGGCCCCATCTTTTAATCCTGAGTATTATGATTTTTATAAGGAGTGAATTTTCTGACATCAATCTCATGTCAGAAACAAGTAAGAATAGTTGAAAACCATAATGTTTCTAATTTCTGCATTACTGAGTTTCAAACACATTGCCCAGTGATTGTAAACTTGTAATGGGGTCCCAGTAGCCTGCATACATGCTGAACAATAAAGACAGATTTATAGAGGTACATAGCTATAACGGTCTCTTTTTTTTTTTTTTTTATCTGCACATTCAAAAGCTTCTTATAAATCTGCTGAGACTGTAAATCAAACCCAGTTATTTACTTCAAAGCAGTTAAGTCATCCACTGTTAAAATTAAAGCATAATTCAGCCGCAATAGGCATCCCATCAAGTATGTGGAGTAAGAGAACTGCCGCAGGGAAAACAACGTGGCTACATTAGGCTCTATCACTTCATTCGTTTAACCACTCTCCATCAAAGGCAAGTCTACAACCTTCCACCTTCCTAGGACTGCCTGCTGCACATACTACGAACCTCATAAGCCATCGTCACACAAAAATAAGGTCACTTAAACGTTTTCCCATCAAGACTCTAAGCAGCAGATTATTACAATTTTAAAGATACGTCAATAAAATATGGAGTTACTTTTGCAATACAAAGCATTTAAGGGAAATGACTTCCAGAGAAAGTTTGAACAGTTGGGGGGATAATGTAGAAGTAGATTATCTTCCTCAGCTCTTAAAGAAAAGCTTAGGGAACACAGGAGACTCATACTGCACATTTTTTTAGAAGGTAACATTTGTCATGCAACCCCGGTGCGCAGGATCTGGAGCACACTCTAGTTTCTTGCAGGTAAAATGCAGGTCATAATTTTGTACGACAATTTCATTTTGAGGCCACTATAGTTGCTATTAGCAATATATGGTCTAGACAATACAAATATGCAGTACCTGACATGACCTAGTGCTATAAATCAATCTGTTTCTTTTCCCCAAAGGGCACTATTACGTTCAGTTTTAATCAGAAGGTAATACTGACCACAGACTATTTCATTCTGATAGATATATTCACATTGGGCACAAAAGTCTTCATCTTTGTCTCAAACATATTAGGGGGAAAGGAAAAGACATTACACTTTCCAAAAAAAAATTTTTGCTACAATAAACTTTATTACAGAACTTGTTTATAACATAATTAAAATCTGCATATGGAGTCCAATCTAAATCCATCTTGAGAATTATGAATTAGAGAATACTAGAATGTAAAAATATCTTCAGTTATAAAAAATATAACCTGCACAGTTAGCAAATATATACCTCATTATTCCACATAATATCTCTGAAACAAAACCATATCATGTACCTTACTAGATGAGATTGCCTCTATTTTTAGGGTTGCTAAGGAAAGAAAAAGAAATTGCTTCCTACATTAAAGGACATTAAGCTGTTTTCTTCATCTTTTTCCCTCCCTCTTAACAGAGGAATCACTGTCACCACCTGATGCCATCAGCAAGCTTGTACTTCTGTGGAGCACTCAAAACAACCGCACAGCACCCACTAATGTCACTTGCCTCACGTTACAGTTTGAGCAAAACAAACTAAAACCCTTCATGTCTAAACGCTGACTGCCAACTGACTATAACAAATCCATACTCATGCAGTCATTACCTCACCCTCCCTTTCTTCCTATCTGTCCTTTTTTTTTTTTTTTTTCATCCATTTCTTACATCTTTTCAATAGTAGAACAGTAATTGTGGGAAAATAATGGAAGATTGGCGAGGAGGATGGCAAACATGCTCAGGTGACTTGCATCTGGGGAGTCGAAAAACACATAGACCAGACTAATTGTCGTTTGGCCTCGCGTGTTGGACAAGTAGAACATCTGCGTTTAGATACCACAGGCCTGTGATAAACTGAGAGGCTCCCTATCGAACACGCTTGAGATTCCTGCCCTACTGCGGGAAGGATCAAAGCCCAGTGGTGAACTATGCCTGTGCGAATCCCCCGAATACAGGCAAAACCAGCAGGTTTGGCCATCCTCCAGCAAGGACCGAGCTCCGCCGTGCCTGCGATCCCGCTCGTGTGCTGCTTCGGGGATCCCCTGGATCGTGAGGCAATGAAAACACGTTTACTCTTTGCATTTCATCCGTGGTTTTGTGGTTGTTCCTGCGTCCTGCCTGTGTCAGCTCACACAGTAACCTTTGAGGACACAACTGTTATTTATTCTCCGCGACCTGACCAACAAAGCAGACAACTGCCCAGACTTAAAATTTTGCCATTGTTGATGCATTAAAAAAAAAAAAAAAAAAAAAAAGTTATCTTTTCTTGCTAACTTATTTCCAGTAATGCAAGAAATAAAAATAAAACATGAGTTTAGAGTTATGCATTAATTATTTTTCTATCCATTTTCAACCAGGCATCGGGACACCGCTTTTTATTTATTTCTATCAACATCACTCCAGTGGTGGGATCCAAGTATCAGTCTACCTAAGCATTATCTTAAAATGGAATGCCACCACAGATTCCATTAAAAAGTCTCATAAACCACTCAAATAGCTGTTGCTTCCAGTAATATGGCTCAAACTCAATGCTCTTATATTTGCAGAACTTGAACTTTGCTTTCAAAAAGCTTCCAGCCCTTTCCAAAACTAGCCACTTTAGAAAGATATGAGGCCATAATCCCACCTCTTCTCAACTACAGGAGCCTTGTGTACTTTGTGCTAACTCCGTCTACCTTGTGTATCCCCCTATCATTTTAGCATTTCAGTTTTTAAACCTCACAGCATCCCTATGCCATATGGAAATACTGTTATTCTCATTTTACATTTAGAGGGGAAAAGACAAGATTACTTGCTAAATGTCATCCTGTAAGTATCGGGAAAAACAGTGGTCTCCTGACTGCCAGCATATTGCCTTTCTTGCTAAATCCCTCCTCCGTTCATGTAAACAGTAAAAAGAATTTGTCCCAATACTTGCAAAAAAAAAAAAAAATGAGGAGAGACATGAATATGCATTGAATCCCTCCTCCAACGCATCCCCCCCTCTGCAACGTATGCTCTTGTCTTCCTTGTAGTAATATTTTTTGCCTACCCTAGTGTTAAACTACTTGTGCGGTAAGCGATCCCACAGGCAGCAAAAGATACGCGGTGTTAACTCTCTGTTTTTAAGAGCAGAGCAGGAGCAGGGCACCGGGTGCTGCCCAGGCTCTGCCTCCTCCTTACCCAGCATCCTTCCAGCCAGCCGTTGGATCTGCCCTGCATGAGGCTCTCCAATCTGACAGTGCATGCAGAAGGGTATTTCAATTCTTTTCAGAGCAGCTGTCTTCAAATATTTATTTTTTTTTTTCCTCAACCCACTTTATGAAAGAATAATTGTCTGTCCAAGTATACATTTGCAAAAGGAAAAACCCCCAAAACTCAAACTGTGACCAATTATTCTGGAAGATACAGAACATGGATTACAGTGCATTCACAGACTGTTACAAAAGATATTTTTCCACTGCTTCATCTTACTCGAGTCGCTTTTCCCAATGGGTTCGTTTCTGAAGCGAATGCAGTAGTTGTGACTATTTAAAGCAAATCTGAATTTTGCAACCAGTTGAGCAGACTCACTGACTAACCAATATACCCTCCAAAGAGTCTTAAAATGAAAACACATATTTTCAGCATATTCATAACTAGAAGAGAAACAGCACCAATCTTTTTAAACACATTATAGTTATCTCCTTATACATAAATATATAAATATTCCCCCATATTAAAAAAAATGAATCATATTTATGAAAAAAATGAAAGAGTGGTGAGGCATTGGAACCGGCTGCCCAGGGCGGTGGTGGAGTCCCCATCCCTGGAGGGGTTCAAAAAACCTGTGGATGTGATACTTCAAGACATGGTTTAGCAGGCATGGTGGTTTGGTTTTTTTGTTGGGTTTTTTTTTGTTTTGGCTTGGTTTGGTTTGGGTTTTTTTTGGGGGGTTGATGGTTGGACTAGATCTCAGAGGTCTTTTCCAACCTTAACAATTCTATGATTCTATGAAATACTTCAGTAAAATAGCAACACACGACACGCACGCAAGTCCAAGAATGCCAAAAAGAGCGAGAGCCTCTGGAAATGCAAATTGTGGTGAGTATTCCCACACACTCCTCAATCAGCTCATTATTTTTGCTTATATAGTGTGACAGAGATTTGACGCAACTACACATGCATAGACTATCCAAACTTTATCATCAGCTCAAGAACTGTCATGGTGAATGCCTAACCCAACACATCAAACTGCAGCTGTTCTGTGACATGTTGATAAAATGCAGGGCTTCGGCTTTGCGCAAACAGACCAACCCTTTTGCATATTCTGTCCTTCTCTTCTCATTTAATTACTTACAATGATTAAAATGCTTTTTTCCAGAACTAAGAAATTTATGTAGCTTAAGCCTGGCTTTAGCAAAAGTGTTTTACTCCACTTAGAAGATTTGTTACACATAATTTTTCAATTCCAGAGTAAGTGCTTTGCTAAAACCACCATTAAAAACTGTAAAGCCAACCCAAGATTTTATTTTATTCAACCTAACTGACAAATAGTGAGAAGGATAGGATTTGTTCTTCCATTCTATTTATTTCATAAAACTGACATGATTCATAAGGTTGTCAGCGTTTTAGGTTCTACTCCAAAGCTGAAGACAAAATCAAGTTTTAAATCAAATTTCTTTCATACTAAGTAGAACTCCACAATGTAAGTTTTGTGGATTGAGAAGACAAAAATATTTCTGTGAACTGGAGATAACACTTTTTGAGATAGCCATTGCTTCTGCCATTCAAAGAAGTTAAAAACTGAAAAAAAGAAATAAAAATCATATATTAAACCTCCAAATCAGATGGTGGTTGTAATTTGCCATGTCCACCACAGTGCAAATAATAATCACAGTTTTATCAACTTTTGCAAACATGCAATTCCTCTTGCTGTAAGGTCTCCTGATCAAGTATTAAGAACAAGCCCTTTATTTTATTCTGAGCCGTACAAACTCTTTGGTGTGTCTCCATCATAGGCTGCAGTACAGCACAGAGGCACCCAGGCTACAGGGAGTACTGAAAGAAACCTAGCCCAGAGCCTAAGTGATATAGCTTATACAGTTTCTTAAAAAGCAGTGACAAAGATGCTGCAACTGTTTTTTGTTTTTTTTTTTATTTTATTTTATTTTATTTTATCAGATATGTAGCTTCCCATTTCAGCTTTATTTGGACTAATGCAAATTCTTCTTCATCTATGAAAAGCATGATCTTTATTTACTCTTTTCCCTGTAGCAATACAAAGCATTAGATCAAAACATGACTTACAAAGCACAACAATTCGTAGAGGCCACCAGCTAGACCGCAACTTGTAATACTTGTGTTTTTATTCTAATACTCTTTTCACTGCCTAAGATATGTAAGGAGATTTGTTTTCTTCCTGCTGCTTCGCCAAAAACCATACAGCAGGCAGCGTTTTTGTATTATTATGCATCTGATATAGAAGGGCAAAGTCATACTACATGTGATTAAGTACCAGACTAACAGGGATTGTGCCAATTCACTATCGGTCACTTCACTGATGTGCTGTAGACTCAGTTCCCTATAGAGCAGATACAACACAGAAAACTGCTCAGGCTTTTCACTGAAAACATACCATTTCCTTGTGGTTTTAGCTATTGGATAAATCTCTGTCTGGGATGGACTTTGGTCTGTAATTGCTCAAGTGCTTCATAACTGGTACTATATTTTAGTATCAAAATATGATACCAGTTATGATGTTGGATGTACACAAACAGTATTTTGGGTTTGTAGTTTTTTGGGGTTTTTTTTTTTGTTTGTTTTGCCCACTTCTTTGTTTGTTTTGCCCACTTCTTTCCTATAAAGACAAAAGTACTTTTGAAGAAGCCACAGGCTTTTCTTTTATAATTTTGTTGCAATGTTGGTGCAACTTGCATTCTATGATCTGTGTCTCAGAGAAAAAAGTCTTCAGGAGGCAGAAGAACTAGTTTTAATGACATGATCTGAAGTACATTATGTAAAAAGAAAGGTTTCTTGACTTCTTCAGTTGACTTTAGTGGGTTTTTTTGGATAAAGTCTGAATAAAATATTTGCATTAAATTAATATCTGGAAGTTGTTGGCAAATTTGCTGTCAATTAGTCTAATTCATGCAAGTTAGACTAGCATTGTATGTAACATGAACTTACAAAGAAATATATCCACTTAGGAAGAAAACCACTAGCTATATCATAAAAAATGCAAAATTTATAAATAAAATAATAAAGTACCAGTTGAAAATGAAAACAATTCATGCATATATAACGAGTTGATGGTATCTTATACTAAAGCATTAATCAAATATTTTCTTGCCATTGAAGAGTTTCTAAGAGCGTGCACCTGAAGCCTTAAGTTCGTAACCAACTTTACTGAAATGAGCAGGTTACAACTATCTGTCTCCTACACATCTCCTGTACACATCTCCTTAGAAGAAAGGCAGAAGACAAGCTTCTGTGAATACCGAGGACATCTCAAGATGCTCAAAGCTGTAGCATAAAGAGTAGGGGACTTTTAACAATTACTGTAGCTAGACAGTTGCTCAGATCCTGCACTGGATCAGAAGGGGGTACAAGTTTTGGTTGTAAAAGGCAATACCATTCTGTTCTTGTTTCATTTGCAGCATGTTACAAAAAAAATAAAAAAGGACTTTCTGGTTTCAGTAGACAGCAAAGAAACTACTCAACCAGCACTGGAATCAGAGGAACGAGAGACCACCTTTCCTGATCTCTCAGA
>VZTL01039603.1:56087-72088 GCA_013400535.1 Scopus umbretta
CAACAAAAAAACCAAAAAACTTTGGACAAAGTAATAAAGGTCACTGTCCCAGAAACAGAATTGTCCGGTCTTCCCAGAAATGCAAGAAGCGCAATGCAAGAACAGCCAGGGCTCCAAGAGTGCCAAGTGGATGCCATATATAGGACAAGAATGCTGTGAATATAGGACAAGAATGCTGTGATATTTCTTTAGGATACTCTTCTCATTGGGAGCCCATTCTGGCTCCCATTACTCTATCAGAGGCTCTGAACACTACTAAAGTGCCATTTGAGGTTTAACTGACCTTGGACATGAAGCCTTCTCATTTCTGTTCATCTATGAGATCTGTAAGCACAGACTGTCTATCACAGAAGAAAAAGAAAAATCACATTCTCCAAGTATATGACAGCTTATAACACCTGCCTGGAGACAAACTTTATGTAGGAATAAACACCTTCCCCTAGATCTTCACAGTCTTTCTCCTCCTGAGTAAGCCAAACTTTGCTTTGATTTCTCATGAATATTCACAGGAACTCCACAGGAAGGTTGCTGACATAAGCCCCATCCTTCGTGCTTAGTGTTTCCTTCAATAATCGAGCCTCACCAATGCCAAGCTAAATCATTTTAGCTATTCTGAACACAGCACTAGTAGTTGTGGTTAATCACTATTAGGAAGTGTTTTAGGTTGGGGGAGGGGGCAACGAGGGAGACCAAAACCATGGAAGAAAACAGGAGTGTAACCAAACAGACACTGTTGGATCCTGGTCAAACCCTCTGGTCTCTCTGTCCGATGGTCTTCGCAGCAACCACATCCAAAAAGTGGGAGAGCCACAAAGTCAGCTTTGGCTTGTGCTTGTGAGGGCAAGGAGAAGGTGCTGTGTTCCACAAGCAGAGACAAATACTTCTCCACACCAGAGACTAATGACCCCCATGCCCATCACCAGTTTCCAACCTTGGAGCGACTCTTCCCGCGCTGTGCTAGGACATGCTAGGGAAGGCAGCTAGATTAAAACTGAATTAGTACGGAAGCAGCAAGATGTTTCTTTTCATCCAGATCGGTCCTGTACAAGTACATCTGCCAACGGAAAAGCCTGCGTGCCTTCCAAGGCAAAGTAGGATCAACTGTCTGGAGGTATGAAACACCACAAGGTGGCAAAGCTAAACACAAGCATCGCAGGATTTGTACTGGTGTACTGTGATAACTTGAATGCCAAGAAAACCTGAATCAAATATCAGCCAAGCAGAAAATATGCTCTGAAGCATCATCCCAGAAGAGATTTTGTTATATTCTGCAGAAAAATAGTGGCTAAAAACCAGGCTGTGCTGTCTGGTGCTTGTTTGGAGAGCATGTAAGGTGCTTGGTACTTGTAATGATGAAGACACAAAATGCCTATTAAGAGGAAGAAGGAGATTCTGTTATCCAGAAGATGCAGCTCTTGCCATCCCCCCCTACTCCAACACACAAAAGCATTCATGTAAGATTGCACATCATGGCTCTGGAATGGCAGAAAATTGTGAGAGATTTTTCCACCTTTGTGCCATTAAAAGAATTTTTGCTAGTTTGGTCCTAGAGGTAGCACTTTACAGAAATGATTGTTCCTGGAAGTCTTGCTCTGCTAACTGGAAGTGGGCTGTGAGCTAGTGTACAGTGTCAAGAAACATGCCGGTTATTATGGGCAGTGGTTGCACAAGCCTGGCTTATATGAGAATCTTCCCTGAAAGCCTGTTTGGCTCTGACACTGTCTGCATAAATCTTTCCAAGAGGAAATTATCCAGCTTCTCTTCCAAAAACTTCTAGGTCCCAAAAAGACAAAGATGAAACAACATGCCAATGCCTGACCTGGGCTAAGACAAGAATGCCTGTGCTGACATTACCATGCCTACAGAAACCTATCCTTAATTAAAAGGATAAACCTATCTAACAAAACCTATCATGATATAATAAATGTTAGAAGCCCTGAAACTAGCTTAATAGCTGAGCACAAGGAATGCCATCACTGGAGTTGCACCCCATTCTCCTGCAGCAAGCGACACCTGCATGCAGGATCAGATTCTCCGCCTTCTTTACCCATATACAGAATAACGTGCAGATGCAGACCAAGTAAACATTTCTCTTCAAAAGCATCTGGTTGTATCCACCTGGGGCACATACATACCAAAACAAAGTCATATTGGACTGTCTTTTGGGGAAGAATGCTAGATACTAAAGGACCGTAATCTCTTTTCTTCTGCAAATGCAAATCACATGCTCACTACCTAGAGCTGGTACTATATGACCTGTCATGAAAACAAAGTCATTAGTCCCTGCTTTCCTAAATGTAGTCTTTTGTCTTATAAAAATTATCTGCATTCTTTGTTCCTGACTACAAGACTTACTTGCCTTCGCTAAAACACTTTGAAGAAGTCCATTTCAAGCAGTCCCAATCACTTTGTATAACTGACTTTTCTACAATTTTGTGTCATATGCAGATAACATGTTTTCTTCCACTAACAAAAAGAAGAGTTAGAAGACTGGAATAAAAATAAAATAATCCACAAACACTACTAAAAATACTTTTTTTTTTTTTTTNAAAAAAACACACAAACCACCAAAAAAATTTTTTTTTTTTTTTTTTTTTTTTTTTTTCCCCTCCTAATAAGTCTAAGAATATCCTCTTTCTGGTTACACACAAACACAAAAAAAATTTCCTATGAAGAACAGACCTTCCATTTTTATGTGAATAACTCCATGGGCATGACCATTTATTTGGTTTTAGCTGCCAGAGAATGCAATTGCACTTGAAAATGCTCAGGCTGAAATTCCTGACAAAGAGTTAAAATAAATTAATTTGCCTCTTCAGATGTAGTGCTATATAACGAAGAGAAATAGCAGAAGTTGCCTGATGGGTAACAGAAGGTAGAGGGAAGAAAAGGAAGAATTTAAAATTAAAACTCAATTTTGCAGTAGTCACAAAATGACCTATACATGTGTGCAGGCATAAATAAAAGATACAGTAACACCAGACTCCTGCCACGTCCTTGCAGACATCACTCCAGATACATGTCTGGAAGAGAAGATATTAATCAGGTGGGTAATTTCTGCCTCGAGTACTGGGAAAAATAAAACCACAACCAACAAATCTGCCATAGGTGAGTTCCGATTGAACCTTTGGAAGTTATTATTCCCGAAAGGAGCAGTGTGTTGTCCAGGCTGTCTCATGCCCCAGATGCCCCGGTGAAGCAGCCTGTTGAGACCGTTCACTGCAGAGCTGTTAGCAGGAGTGGGAGAAAAAGCAGTTTTCACGCTACTTGTACCTCCGAGAAGGCATGCCCCGACCATGGGGATTGATGCTGCTCCACTGCAGCAACCCAAGCGTCTGTGGATGTGCGTGCACGGGAAAAACCACCACCACAGCTCAATCTGCTAGACTTTGTCAGTCAGAGCTCCAAACCTGACTCCAGGCAATGTTTCTCTAAGTCTCCAAGCCTTATTTCACAAATCAAAATTAAACAAGAACTTGGAACAAATCTATGCAGTCAGTTCACGTCCATGGGAATTTCTATTCTTCATTTAAACAAGACTGAATGATTACAGTGAAGTTGCATAAAAAAATACGATAGTCCACAGGTTGATGTGTACTAGCACTATGAAAAATGATTAGCTCATTAATTCCAGGCACTGTATTAATTTCAAACCCATCATACAGCCTTAATTTTGCAAACAGATGCACTAATGCAGATCTGAACACCACAGAGATTAGCTAATTCTCTTCACATGCAGCAAACAGAGGGAGAGGAACGCAGGAGGGAACTGGTGGAGAACTACAAACATAGTGCTAAAGTCCCCTCTGATGATGAAGATAAGTGACAGAACAGGCACACACACACAGTGCAATACAAAACAAATTTTGCTAAGGACTGTAGTTAATTTGATTGTACTTACTAAAAGGAAAAGAAAATAAAATATGAGTGACAGAGTGAATTAAAAAAGCACAAAAGATTTTAGGGCTCTTAGACTTTTAAAGTATGAAAAGCCCTCTAAAATACAACATCCAACCTTAATGATTCCATGATTGAAAAAAAAAAAAAAAAGAATAAAATAGGAAGGCAAAAAAACCCAATTATACTTCACATCTAGGATAAGAAAGTCCTCTAAAAGTAGAATAGTCATAATGAGTGGTGAATAAAAAAAACCCAAACCCTATTTTTTTTTTTTAATTTAATTTACTATTCTAGTAATTATATAATTAGAAAATAGGTTGGGAAAAAAAGAAACCTTACTCTGCAGCAGTGACCACATCTTACAACAGCTATCTTGAAAGTCTAACACACAATCTCTATGAAGAATTTATCACATTGACATGCACCTCTAAGAGTTTTAATCCAATTTGTGATTTGAATATTCCTGAACTGGATCATCAGAGAGTTTGAGATCCATTCAGAGCTATTCCTTGATGCTCGTCTCTCCTTAAAAGGATTTTTTAAAATCTTAGGTCCAATCTCGCGTTCCAGTCCTGAGTTCTTAGAAGCCTGTTATTAACACCACCATTGCACTACTCAGTGCTGTGGTTTATAAGCTGATCTGTGGATATCTCTTCTATGAAAGATAAAGAAAATTGCTTTTTTTTTTTTTTTTATGGCATGCTATTTGGCAGTCTGTTCACATGAGAATGTGTAAGTGGATGAACACCTCCTTCAGAAGATAACAGCGTTCCACAAATTGAAAAGCTGATTGAGAAATAATGCTGTAATGCCAAAGACTAATTCAGTATAACTTTAGGTCTTTCTAATTTTTTTTTTTCTTAGTTGCAAAAGGGGGCAGCAATTTATTTCCAGTAAATCAGGAAATATTTTGTTATTTTCAAGAACTAACATACCGATGACAGATGACAGCAAATGTGAGAAACATGTGTGTCTCAATTAATTCATTGTTAATAATGTCCCAATAGCAAAGAATCATTTTCAAGCTTTATGTAGCACTACTTTACCAGAGAAAAGGAAGCCTTTTACATTTCTTCTTCTGTTGTGAGGCCACTTTTGTAACTTCCACGCATTATATTTGGTCTATAAAAATACACATCTTCAAACACTTTGTGTAGATATAAATATCACAGCTCAGAGTGAATATATATTTATGTAGAAGTGAGAAGCATAGAAGGGCTTCAGTACAAGTTGCAGTATTTAATGCCTAAAGACTATTTTCAACAGCAAGGCCCAAAATACTTCTGAAAGCTCCTGCAGCAATTCGCCAAGACAGACACCACTGTTTTGCTAAAACACCGTCAAATACTTACTGTGAAGATACTGAGCAATGTTTATTATCCACTCATCTGTTAACTTCCCAGCTTTTGTTATCTTGGTACACTTCAGCTGACTTGAAAGATCTCTTGATTCAATCCAACAAATTGTGTCCCCTTTGTAGCTATAGTCTAGTGTCAAAATTGCAGATCCTTTTACAGGAGTTCGGGCAGACACTTTGCTTCCATTAAGATGTAATACCTCAATTGTTTCAGAGCTTGCAGTCAGGAGAAGAGGAGGTCTATCATCAGGCTCTAAACACAAAGTAAAGAGAATTTAAAGGGTTAACAGACTGTGTATACCATATTTATCTGTTCTGTTTTAATGTAGTTTTTAACGTTCTTACCTGCATGTTTTAAAAGATATAATAAATTGGTTTTGTTTTTATTTTCATAACTATCATATATTCCAAATTACTAGTCTATTTTATCCTGCTGTTCTAATGGTTCACATCATTAAAGAAAATTAATTACCCTAGCCCCACAGCTTCTGTTTAATTCCAAGTATCATTATTGCAACATTTTTCATGCCTAAGTCATAAAATGAAATACAAGTTATGCAAATTATTTCTATCCAGATTACTGGCATTTCTAAAAGAATAAAGGCCAGGAAAAGCTGCAGAACTTATGAGGACACATGAAATAGTAAGGCATTTTTCATAAGAGAGTCTGTAAAATAAGACAAGAACTGAAGAGTGGGTGCTGTTCAAGAGAAAAGAAAACAAAAACCAACCTAACAAAAACCCCAATGCAATGAAACCTGGCTATTTCATACAGGTGATGGACCTAATACCACGGGCCTAAGAGCATCTCCATGAAGGAGAAAGCATCATGCTATGGAGCTTCCCGACAGCAAAAAGGGAACAGAGAACACATAGTTTCCATTGGGTCACCATTAACGTCACAAGAAACAAACAAACAAAACCTATGAAGAAACAATTCATATTCAGGTACTCTATGCAACTTAAAGCGTTGTCATAGTCACCTGAATCACTTTGCCTAGAAATCCTGCTAGTAATTGATAAAAATACCTCAGCAATGTGTGAATAATGAAGGAAACAATAATACCCCGATAGTGAAGACTATTTATCTTAAAATACAAAATGTTCCAATTCAAGTTAAAACTTTAGAAGGTTAAGTTATCCACACAGAGGAACACACAATTCTAATTGAGACAAAGTATTTTTAGCGTTATGATGAGTGCTATTGGGCACAAAAGCAGCTGTTCTTGCTTTAGGTGTATCTTTAATTGCATTACCATCTCGAACATCCAGGGCTGTTTTGACATTATGCATCCGACTTAGGCAACTGCAAATTAATATTAATCTCCGCATGATGAGGAGTCTATTAGAAGTGGTGTATTTCACACACTGCTGAAATTGGGTGACATCTTGTTCTGGATCTGCACTAGTACTTTACACTGAAATAAGGTCCCAGTTAATCCAGAACTGTCAGGGGACACCTATATCAAAACCATATGCCAGCAGTTTCTCTTTTTTTTTTTTTTTTTTTTTTTTTTTTTTTTTTTTTTTCCTGGGAAGAACTCCTTCATTAGAAACAGTAGGGTAACATTGCTTTGCTTCAATCTATAACAAAGAACTGCTGTTGACATAAAATATCACATGAGTTGGCTGGAAAAAATCATCAGACATGTAATGTGTTTAAGATAGAGGATAGAGAAACTGCTTCCTGAAAAATCCGCTTCCTGCCAGATGTTGTTCATCATTAGGCGTCCTGCTCCAGCCGAGACTGAGCTGATGCAGGACCTTATGAGAAGGTTCCCCGAGAGAGAATGATATGGTGACCCTAAAAAACGCTTCAGGTTTAACTGGAATAACAGTGTTGTCTAATTTTGCAATGAGGTATGTTCCTGAGAATCACTTGAAGGAAAGTTGTCCTTTGCAACATGGTCAACACCACTACAACACGTCTATTTGCCCCGTTCGTTTGTTAAATTAAATATTGTTGTCAAGTGGGCAAACTTTTGGATATTATAATTAAAAAAATTATCCTAAAACATAGAAACTCACACTGCAGTTGCAAGCATATGTGAAAATATTTGTGTTGCCAAGTCAAGAGCTCTCACCCCAGAGTAATCTGCTTGTATTCAAAGGAATGAATCAATGTTTAAATGCTGTATTGAAATGTAGTACTTTCAATCAACATTCTACTTAATAAAGATTTCAAAATTTTACTAAGCAACTCCAGCTGTCTAACTGGAGAAAAAATTTGCATAAATAAAATGATCTGACAAATAATACTTCATCAGCAAGTCTGATTAAAGAGAAAAAAAAAATACTTCAGTTAATATGGTGCTCAGTGGTCTCACTCAAATCCACAGAAGTAGGCGTTAAATTCTGTTCTTTGGTACTACCTGCTTTTGTTTAAACATCTCTTTTGCTGACCTTTTTTTGGTTACGTAAAAGACTTCTTTGCTGTAATGGATCAGCATGTATTCTTTCTGAAGTGGATTTCATTTATTCTTTTCTTATTCTCATTCCATAATGTATATTCTACCTTGTAACATACTTTTTCCTTCCCCAGTAAATCCCACACTGACATCTGCAAAACCACACTTCTGTAGCATTACTTTCCAAACTTACTGACTGTCCTCACCTGCCTCAAAGTCACTCCCACAAATACATCAAGTCATATCCACACATAAGATTTTTTTTTTTTTTTTAAATTTCGGAAGATCTCTAACAACTGACGGGATTCAACTGATTTGTGAAATAACCTCTTGTGGTGTAAGCCATGAGTGAAGTTTCCTAGTCTTGCTTTTTCCAAAACAAGAAGGCAGTTGGCTTCTTAGTAAGCAATTTTATTTGAAATCTGCGGGGTAGGTCCATTTGCAGTCAGCAGGTGGCTGACGTATGTAAATCTCCCTTTCCCCCGTTTCTTAGAAACTTCTGCTACCCATCAGAAGAAGAGAGCTAGACTTAAGAGCTTCTGTCTCCATCTCCCACTCACCCCTGAGAGTTTCCAGACGGGTACTAAAGGTGTGCTTCCATCTGCATCCCGCTAAGTTTTGGGCTTCTTTTCCCATCTAACAGCTCTGTGCTCAGCTCCTCCCTTCCCACAAAATAATAGCACTGCCTAATTCTGGATTCAATCACTCCTTTCCCAGCCAGCAGCAGTGTGCAAAAATCCTTTATTAATATTTTTGCTCTTATACTTTGTGTTAAGTAAGATATTTCCACTCTCTGCAATCTATAAAGCCTTCAAGAGGAAGCAGCTACGCAGGAGTTGTTTGCAGTTACAAAGCCAGCGTGGTTGTTCAATGGACCGGGGTTGCAAGAGAGATCCATATTCTTTCTTGCACTGTTTTGAACTGACCTATGGAAAACTGTAATGAGGATTTAATGCTTCGCTAAACTCCAGAGCAAGGTGGCATTTTAGTACTAAAGTCTAAGACATAAGGGAATTCTGAAAAAGAATTAGCGTCAAACCTCCTGAGCAAGAGTTGTAATCAAACTTGGCTGCAGACAAAGGAATCATAAGGACTCATGGCACTGCTAAGAGGTTCTGCTCAGCAGGCACTATTAAACATTAAAAATACATCTGTGTTCTGGCAGAACTTATCCAGAAACTAGATTACTGAGTTTGAAATTATATTTTTCAAGCAGCCCATACATGAAATAATTCAATGGATTGAATCAGTTAATCATGTTTTTTCACAGTAGGGTAGGTAACCTGCTTATTTCAGTGTTGCTCAGATAAAGGCTGATTTCATAACCACTTATTAAAAAAAAAGGTAAGATTATTTTAATGATAAAACTATAGAAAAATATTAGAATTTCCTAAAAAAATACAAAAAATATTTAAAGCATCTTACTGTATTGTATAATGCAGATGAAAAACAGAAAAGATGAAAAAAAAAAAAATCATTTCTTCTCCCTCATAAAAACTGTTTGTTTCTCCAGAACAGAATCTACAAAGCTTGAAAGTTTAGTGGACAGATCTAGGATGAGTTACAGTGAGCTGACAGCAGCTTTTAAAAAAAACTGGACATCATGTGTGTTATTTTTTCAGGAGTTTTTTTTTTGTTTTTTGTTTTTTGGGTTTTTTTTTACATTACAGGAAAGATAAGAAGTGAATAGGTCTCTAATCCAGGAAAGTTTTGTGATTCATCCCTCTTGACTGAAATGAAAGCATCTTCCTTTGAATTATGTTTAAGATAGAGTAGTGGAAAAGATGAAAGACTTGCATTTCCCCCCTTCCCAGATCTTGTCTAAAATACAGATCAATAAGTGATGTCACAACAAATCAGAAAATAAGGCGTTTTGCTCTGCCAACAGTCCTACTTCTCCTCTGAAAGAAGAGCTTCAGAAATGGAAGCAATTTTTTAAATTCACTTCAATGATATGAAAAGGATAAAAATCTGAATTCAGTGTTTACAAGCTGCTTAAAAACCCTTCTTCTGAGGTATGCGTTGTAAATTCTAAGTACTTTGATCTTAGCAATACATGCATTGTATAAAATTCTGAGAAATATTCGGTAGTGTTGAATAAAATGCAGTCCAATTTTATTTTGAAAATAATTTTCAGTGTTTATCCACAATATGCCCCACAAACTGGCCGCTTTATTTCTAAAACCTCAAAACTTAGTTCCGTGAGATTTTACAAGAAAACTGTCTTGTGAAATTAATTTAAGAATGATGACTGTTTTTAAAATATCAGAAAAAGCTTTTTGCTTTAATCTTCATCAGTTCATCATGCTTTATCTACACGACAAGTGTTTCTTATCACATAGCATTCTCTCTATTTAGGCTATGCAGTTGTAAAACATACCAGGAGGGTTTGGAAGAAAGATGAGGTTTTCTTCCTCAGCTAAAGATTTCCAATTCTGTCATTTTGTTTCCTTAAATATTCTTTTCATCAAATGCAGGCCTTGCAATATAGGCATACAAATTTGGTAAACAAAGACGTTCTAAAACTCTGTTCGGCAAAGCTATATTTTGGTTCATTTTCACCTCGGAAGAAGTCATTAGCTGCTGCTTTATTCATAAAAGAAAAGGTGGTTAAAAACTCTGGAAAAAAACACCACATGCCCTCTGCTGTTTTGATACCTATTTTAACATCCTCCCCAAAGGTACCGTGCAGCTAAAAGTTTGTGGCTCCAAAGTTATTTAAATGAGCTGAGGAAGAAAATGCAGAATCTAATAAGGGATAAACCTTTCCACCTTCACAGTCAAGCTTTTGGCTGCCTGAAGGGTACAAAAAACACTAGCTTCGCTGAGCTGCTTCGCTAATTGTACCACACCGCACGCGGAAAGGCGGCTGTGCGGGGAGAAGCTCCGAGGCTGGGCAAGAGCTGCAGGTGACCTCCAGCGGCCACCCCACCCGTCCCCCCCAGCAGGGCAGGGCTCCCCCAGCCCTGTGCTCACAAACACGCGCCGCCATCTGTCCTGGTTTCAGCTTAGTTCATTTTCTTCCTGGTAGCTGCTGTGGTGCTGTGGTTTGAACTTAGGATGAGAACAATGCTGGTAACACACGGATGGTTGAGTTGTTGCTGAGCAGTGCTGACACTGGTCAAGGCCTTTCCAGCTTCCCATGCTCTGCTGGGTGCACAAGGAGCTGGGAGGGGGCACAGCCAGGACAGCTGCCCCAGCCTGCCCACAGGGCTATTCCATACCATACAGCGTCACGCTCCGTATAGAAACTGGGGGAGTTGGCCGGGGGGCAGCGATCGCTGCTCGGGGACGGGCTGGGCATCGGTTGGCGGGTGGGGAGCAATTGCACTGTGCATCACTTGCTTTGTATATTCTTATTCTTATTCTTATTTTCTTATTCTCTGCTGTCCTATTAAACTGCCTTTATCTCAGCCCACGGGTTTTAGCCTTTTTTTGGTTCTCTCCCCCATCCCGCCGGGGCAGGGGGAGGGTGAGCGAGCGGCTGGGTGGTGCTTGGTTGCCGATCGGGGTTAAACCACAACACCATCTCAGCACCTTCAGTAACTGAGGCCTCCACCACATCCCCCACTTCTCTATCCTTAAATATTCAGGGGCCTCCCACTCGATTTGCAGAGACAACTAAGATGTGGCAAAGGGCTGAGAGTTTGGTGCTGCGCATGGTGCGTATCTAGCATCTCAGCGTGTACGGCAATTCATATTCTTAGCAGATCTGCTCTTCTTAACACTGAAAGTTTTACATAATGCCTAACCTAACCTAAACCTCTACTGCTGCCTCTTATCTTTCATAGCTTTTACACACAGAGCAGAATATTCCTTAGCTCATTTTCTTTATCTATTTGACAACTACTTTCATCAAATGTAGATAGCTTGCTCTTTCCATCCTTATTTTTTTTAGGCTTTTTAAGTAAAAAAAAAAAAAAAAGTCAATAATTTTTCTAAAGTGCCTTTTTTTTTTTTTCCTTCCTTGGACGCCTTTTTTTCCTGGATTCTGTTCTACTGATCCACAGCTGCCTTGTGCGCTGCCCCTCACTGGATGTCGTATCCCAGCTGAAGACTTCCCAGCATTGAATAAGTAGCAGGATTACTTCATACATCCTCGAAGTAATAACGCTACTTACACATACCAGGGTAGTACCTCTTCCCCTGCGCAATGAGATGACATGGATTCTTTTTTGACTTGTGACCCATTACACGTTCTAGATACTTTTCCCCAGTCCACTTGTGCAGGGCCACACTTTGCTTTTGTCCCTGCTCGAACGTTATCCTACAAGGCAGAAAACTGTGAAAAGCAGCTTGTATGATCAGTGAAACTATGAATGTAACGGCAAGGGTGTAGGAAAGTAACCTGCCGGTACATGGAAACTTCACCGTTTTCCACACTATAAATCGGGCCCAGTGGAGCAACGTAGGCTATTTCAAGTCATTGCAGCTCTTGCAGAGCTCTGCAACAAAAGCACCTTCACTACTGTGCCAGGCGCCTTTTTGATCTCTGTGTTCTATGAAGTATTTGACCCAAATATTCATCATATTGACAATTTAATCCAGCATTAATTCAAGGAGAAGTTGTGTTTACAGACAAAACCAATGAAATGAGCAACACTTATTTCTTTGCAGCACCATGATCTTGATTTGTACTGTCCTGCAGTGACTTCTCTGAATAATGACTAGTGGTTCCCTTCTGAAAATAACAGAAAAGATGAAAACTACCATAAAACAAACAAGATGGAAGTATTAAGACAGAGGAGTAGTTCTTCTTTGTTAATCTGATTCATTTCGTCAAGACCACCGAGACACTGAGCTCACTACAACACTCAGTTGTTACACAGTCTGCTGCATCCAAGAAGGGAAACTCAAAGGCTCACCTCAAGCCCAGTACTGGCACCGTGAGGACTTCCTGATCTAGAACAGCATTACTGATTTTCATGTAGTGGAGGAAGAAGAATATTAAAATATTTTTACTTTGTATGTGCCTTCTTATCTCACAATACTTTGCTGTGGATTTTTTAAAAAAATTGCTCAGCTATGTTGTATGGATCAATACAAGACTTGGTACAAGCAGCAAAAAACTCTGTAACTCTTACTGGTGCTGAAGTCAGAACATTCTCAACAATGCTCCTTATGTGAGGAAAACTAAAAAAAAAAAAAATTAGACCTTCCTATTTTCTGATGGCAAAATAACTACAAAAAGGGAGACTCAAAAAATACATAACAAACATGGCCTCATACTTGCGTGTTGAATCATTGTGGATGTTGAACAATTGCTTAAGGAACTTTTTTTGTTTTTTAATATAAAAGCATTGTTAATTCAATATGCTGAATAAGAAAATACTGTGTACCATATTGCTTCATTAAACACATTTCACTAATTTCCTCAAATACCCAATTCACTGTTATTAATGAAAACATGCACTAAGCAGAAAAAGCCTAGTGTGAATATGTATATCACAAAATTCACCTCTTGGGATATTGCAAGGACAAAGCAATCTCATGTCTTTTTTTCATCCTAAGGGTACAATTACCTCATGATCGTTTCCTCTGTCTTCTCAGTATCTCCCTTGTCTTCTCACAGTAAATAGCCCATTTTGTTTGTGCGAGGAAAATCTTTGATTTATTTATGAACAGGAAAACTGGGAACTGTTCTAATTTTGGCTGAATTGAATATTTCACTTTAATTAATAATAACACATATAATAACTTCTAGTAATTCTCTTGGAGTATTGTCATAATATGTGAAAAGTTTTTCTAGGGTTGTTGTGTGGCTTTTTGTAGTAGAATGAAGGAAAGTCCGTCTGTTCTGTGTTTGTCTATGTCTGTCTTTTCATATGTACCTTCTGGGTAGGACCAAAACACAAAATATTTTCATTAAGGTAAAAACATGTTAAAACTTACCATTTTTGGCCTTGCAGGATTTGTCATCGGGCTGAAGTACATAACCCTCCACACAGCTGCAAGTGTATGATCCATCTGTATTTGTACACATCTGGCTGCAGCTTCCATATGTGTTACATTCATTCAAATCTAAAGGGACATTAACAAGGTCTTCTTTAAGGATTAGAAAAAGAAAATAAATTAAACAAAACAACAAAAAACCCCCCAGAATTCTAAGAGAAAAAGTTTAAGTTATTAAGTCATTATGGTATGATGCTTTATGTTTTCCCCCTTCTCAAGCTATGACCTTATCACGGATGTTGGCTGTTGAAATTACTCCAGTAACCAAACAGAAGGCCAGGATCTTTCAAGTTTAATAGCTATTAATTCTGAAAGACGAAACATTCATTTTTCAAGTAGTATCCAATGTCTACATCATGTCAGGGAGACATTTGGGTTCTTGCTAGTACTTGAGAGCACTAGTTATCAGGGTCGATGAATGAAGCAACTTTTCAAGAGAGGAAATAATTGATGATCCTTCTCAACCTATTTATGCTGGCAATGTCTTATAGCTCCTTAAATGAGCTGTCACAACTTCTACATTAAACCATCATCCACTACATCAAAAACTATATATTTCTCTAATAGATATAAGGAACAATTTTCTCAACTAGGGTATATAGGCATAATACCATAAAATCAAGGTATGCTATTTAACAGTGGTTGAGGGTTTAAGTAATAAATTGACATTTTAAAAAACTGCTGTTGAAATTATTTCCTCAGGTATATTTTCAATCACAAAACATGACAACCATAGAGCAAAAGAACTTATAATAAATTATATTTATGAAGAATCTGGCTTAGCACTATTACTTGGAGAGAGGAGTGATTGGTAGTGAGCACATACATAAGGCAACAGAATTCCATTCTGATTGTAAAAAGAGAAAAAATAAAACAAGAAACAAATACCTGGATAGAGAATTAAGAAGTCGTATATTTAAAAAATGGAAAAGAACACCAATTTCAGGCTACAATTAATTACACTGAAATAACATTCCCAACAAAGTCGTATGGTCTGGGAGTGTTCATTTATCAGACTCTAATCTAGGTGTGACTTTATGGGCACAAGGCAAAAACACTACAAGTTTTACAGGGTCTCCTGGTAGTGAGGTCTGGAGGGCAGCTCGCTCAAATGAGCTGTAAGCTTGTCCGAGCAGTGGGCAATGCTCCCCACCTCCTCCAGTCTGGCTGAGGATGCTTTCCTCCCAGTAACTTAAGAATAGCTACGGCTGGGGCACGGGCACGGAAGCACCAAAGAATCAGCAGGGAGGCCCTGACTGCCGTTTCGGAGGGCGACTCTTTCCCCCTGCTTGCCCCAACGAGCCCACGCTCATTCCTGATGAACACCTTTAGAGATGGGCGAGGAAGCAGCTGTGGTGGCCAGCCCGCCGTCGGCCAGAGCTGGCAGCCCACCGCCGGCTCTCTGCTCCGACAGCCATCAGGGAACCATCAGGAAACCTGGGTGTCAATGTTGCAGTGCATTTCTTCATTACCTCTGCAGCTTCTTCCATCACTGCTTGTTTCATATCCATCTCCACAGTAACACCTGGTGCCATTCCTGGTAATGGCACATTTGTACTGGCAATTCATCTGCTGGCATTTGGGTAGCAATTCTGTAAAAATATCATTTAGAGCAAAGTGTCACTAAATATTTTTATTATTATTTCTACATTGCAAACTTTAGAAACTTGTATATATATGTAAGTGCACGTCTCGGGAAGGAAGGACCACCACCGTTTACGTTAGCTGTTCTTGGAAACATGACCCATAATACATTGCAAAATGCTTGCTTTGAAAATTGCATTTCAGCAAGTTAATGAATAGAAATCAGCATTTTATTTCTATCAAAAGTTGCTCACAAGTTTATTATCAAGGTGTACTGTTGCTCTACTTAGACATCCATTTTTTGCACATCAGTCATTTTCAGTCAAAGCAATGATTTGGGAAAAAAAAAAACACATAAAAGCTCAGTTAGATTATTGTTATAAAAACCAGCCAAGATTATGATAAAGGTTTCAACATCTATGTCTTTCCTATTCCTCACATCAAGTGATTTTCTATCTTTTTAAAGCTTGTTTTGATTTACTGATACACATATAACCTTCGCAGCAATCAATGGGAATACATTCTGGCTCAATAATTTAATATTGGACACGTAATATTGGATAAATAGTGGATATAGTATATGTCATTCCTATTGAAGTCCTTCACAGAATCTATTGCTTAAATACATACCATCAGCACAAGGCCCGATGCTAACAACCAGAAGAAATATTGTAGAAATATACACTGTAATGATTTCCAGCATGAAACAGCATGAAAACAAACCAAAACCCCTCAAACACTTCCCAGCCCCAAGCTGTATGATGTGTATTAATAATTTTGCTGATAAAAAAAAAAAAAAA
>VZTL01039603.1:72127-84245 GCA_013400535.1 Scopus umbretta
AAAAAAAAAAAAAAAGTATTTTAACAAGCAACAATAGTTTTCCCTCCAGGAAAAGGATTGAGGAAAACAGCTTCAGGAGTTGATCTGAAGATATTTTTCAAACCTATATGCAGGTGGATCAGAACAAAACCTGCAAATGGCCAGAGAAAGGTTGTGTTACAGGGTTGGCTTTAAGTAACTGGGTATGTCCTAAAGAAAAGGAGAAGTCTGTAGTTCAACATGTGGGCAGTTTTAATCTGCCTGATCATTATTCATCAAGTTCTACTTGGGAGTAGAATGAAAATGAATATGAAGAAGAGTCTGCATCAGCATCTGAGCCCTGGGGCTTCAATTCTGGAACGTCTGCCAGTGTCAAAATAAAGCTGAAATTTTGGGAGAAAAGTGGATGTGGCTGGCACCCCAGGTTACTACTTACTATAATGCAACTTTTCTAAAACCAAAGAGCTTTCACACAATTATCACGGGGCGTTCCCTAGAATTCTGTAATCCACGCAACCTACATACTGACTACAGGCCGATAAACCACCCACTGCCTAAATCTGCCCTTTTCCAAAGTGGTTTGTGGGTTATTTCTCCACCTTTTGTGCCCCTGGGAATAGGAAGACAATACGCTTTTTGGCCGTAGCTCGCTTTGTTGGTTTCTTGTCCGTAGTCCAGTTCTTAAATCTATTACACCTTTCCAAGAACAAGTCTCATGCAGAATGCAAACCAGGAAACTTCCCTAAAGGTAACCTAAAATGGGACTGCACACCAAGGTGTGGAGCTGGAACCAAGGCTGATTAGGTGGTATCTATTTATTCAATATTTCTATCTGAACAAAATCGACATATACATTTCATTTTCTAAGCAAACACGGATCAACCATCCTTTACAACCTATAATTTTCTTCCTCAAATATTTGCTTTATGCTATACAGCCAGGAGCTTTTACCGGATGATAACCGACTCACGAACAGCACTTGGCTTGTTTGCACTCTTTCCATAATGGATGCAGACAGAGAGCAGCTTAAAGCAGAATAGTGGGACCTGCACACAGCCAGTGAAGGCTGCTGGGAGACAGCAATAACAGATTGGCAAGTGAGATCCATCACGGGAAAATTAATACAAACAGTCTATCTGCTCATATTTTTTACAAAAACTGTTGCATTTCATTGATTTTAAATCATTGCAGTATCATGCGGGTGGCTTTTGACAACAAAACGGTTGCATTTTCCTTACAATAAGTATAGCTGAAGTGCTGTGGATAGACTATTTCTGCCAAAAATATTTCTTGTCACAGATCTCAACCCTCATTCTTTCCGCACTCTTTTATTTTTCACGCTGTCTCTCACAACTTCGCTGGTGTTCTCAGCCCATCTGCTATGCTTTTAGAAAGGGCTTCTCCGAGGAGGTATTCTACTTCTTCTTCCTTCTCTTATGCAAGCCCTTACATCCACTTCACTGTGAATACTATCTGATCCTACTGATCAATTAACGTATTCATTTTAAATTTGTTTTCTCAAAAGACGTTTCACAGTCCACTGTCAACAATGGTTTGAGACAGTTAAAACCACTGGACCACTAAGAAACCCAAAATATCTTCTTTCATTTTAGCCAGCTAGGAAAAGAAGCAACCTACCACTTGCCTCGTTTTACACTAGAAATACTTTTGCCAGTTTCCCTGGAGGGAGACAGCTGGCCAGGCAGTCAGATGGGAATTCTTCAAACACACCAGACTTTCTCACAAGTCTATTTAAGAATCATTGTTGACTACCATGTTTCTGACTTCAAACCAGCATTTCCCCCCCATTAAATTATCCATCAGAATATTACAACAGTAATTCACCTCCATTCACAGCTCCAGTGAAGAGCTTCCTTATTGCCTGTGTGAGAGACACCTTCACACCCCAGAACATTTTTGCTCTATTGCTGACCTGCTAAACCAGCCAGCGGAATCCACAAATGGAAGAAGAAAAAATACATCATCATCATCAAGGGTAAGCAAATATATCTTCTATTTTACTAGTTCTTTTGTTTTGTTCCTTTTAAGTAACTGATTCTGAAAACCTCTGGAAGAAAATGGAGTTCGCTCGCCTCCGGAAACGTCTGAAGTATTGAAGTATCCATATGCTATGGACGACAGCATATAAATTTATGATTTGGTTAGATTTGTAACAGGCTTCTTGGCAAGAGGTGAGGAGGCAATGAAAAATCATGAAGCACTGAACATTGATATTGCTCCAAATAAGAAATTTAAAGAGATAAAAGCCAGGGACCCCCATTTCTTGTTCTTTCCTACCTTGCTTTTGGATCAGAGCAAAATTCTGCACCCACTTTGGTCTCCTTTTCTCAATGTGAATCGGTTTACAAAGTGCATAGGCAGTGAAGAATGAGCAACACTGAGCTTTCCACTTTTATCACAGCTATAGAAACCTCAAATTTGTCAAAGCATGGTATTTTTGCTGGAAGATTTAAAGGAAGAAGCTGCACTGAGGGAACGCAAAAGGACAGAGCTTTATAGCTCACAAGGAGACCCACAATTCAAGACCTGGAGCTGCAGAGCAAGGCATGAGATTTGCAGAAATACAGCGTAGCAAAAGTAGTTGTGAGTGCCTTTAGGATGATCTATTCTCTCCAAGCCCAGGGAGTACTGACAATTCATCCAGCTCTGATTTAGGTCATTTTGTTCGGTGTTTTCTTTCTTCCACAGGAGACATGAAGGGCAGCTTTCTTTTTCTTCCCTACACCCCCATGAACGAGCCTCTCTCAGGTTGTGCTCCAGCTCTACCACAAAAGCCACCCTGCTTTCTCAAAGACACCCATGTCAATTTATGCTTCCTAACTTTCATATTCCTTTAAACTCCCAGGTATCTAAGTCCCATAGGAAAATAGTCGATCAGGCAAAGATGCTGCTGATCTCATCTCCCCTAACGTGATATACCTTTGACAATGACTCAGAGGAGCTGTAAGCTTCTTGGACAAACTGCTCCCACAGGACTTCACAGTAATAAAATCCTGGCTTCATTTATTCCTTCTGTGTTCAAGGAAATACACTGCTTATCATAGTTCATCCAAGATGAATGATATAAGGAACTATCATCTCTCGAATGGCTTTTTAATGAAAGGATTAACCAATTGATCTGACTATCTTTTTTGTCAGTTCCTCCTGAGCTGACATAAGGTTCACAATAGATTCACACCAGGTTCTCAAGCTTAAATGTTTTGGCTGTTTCTATTAACAAGAAAAGCAGTTCAGCTTGCATTTTCTTAAGACTGGAAACTTTTTTGGCTCTTGGGGATTGACAAGCAGTAGAGTGGATTTATGAAGATACCTCATTTAGATATGCCTTTCCTGAGAGGATGAAAGAGGACTAGATTCCCACCCAGGAAAATGCATTTAGATGCCATTATTTCTGAGTCACTTGGATGATAATAAGGTCTTTTGGCTGTAGTGGGTTCCCAATTATGTTTCATAAGTACATCTATAATATATGAACCCTGTACTGCTCTTTTTGTAATGAAAATCTATGCTGGAGAGTACAGACAACTTTACAGTACTCTGTAAATTAAAATTTACCGATTACATAATGTTGATTATCATCAATGACACGGAGCTGGAGTAAATAAAAGAAACTGGTTGAAGTTCAATAGTTCAAAGTACAAGATAATATCCTTAGGGAATAATAGCAAGGCTTCTGCTGTCAGTTCAGGATTTCACAATTTGAAACAACAAAAGAACAAAGAGTTCATTGGAGAATGACAATGAGCTACCCGTGTAGTGTGGCCTGGGAAAAAGGGAAATGCATCACTGGGAGCATTGGGATAAGTATTTCCTGTAGGGAAAGCGTTGACATCAAGGCCCAGGATGCTTGTGAGTCCTTTTCTTCCAGGATGCAGCTGTTTGTGGCTGTGTCCACCCTGATGGGTATCTGGAGGATAAACTCAGATTTGAGCAGGCTCGGAAAATGACCTCAGGGATTAGCAGAGGAATGGGGAGCTGCAATCTGAGGGAGACTGCAAGTTTTTCTGTTGATGGGTGCCAGGAGACAAAAACGAAGAGGAATTACGACTGCTGTCTATGAATGTATCAGAGGATCAACAGTGGGGAAAGGGAGAGTTTAAGCTAAAAGGCTGTTGGCAGAAGTGCAAATGGGTATAAATTACCCATTAATATATTCTGGCTGAAACTGAGAAGGTTCTTAGCTATTACCATAATCGGGTTCTGGAACTCCTCTTTGAATGGGAACAGCGGGGACAGAAAATAAATAAATGCTTTTGACATGGATCACGATAAAGTCACAAAAGACAGCATGTGGAAAGGTGCCTGAAATACCAGAAACTATGTTCGTGACCCAGGAGGTTCCTTCTACTACTATATTCCTCAAGCAACACACTATCTTAAGCTAAAACATCATTTTTCATTATGGAACTAAGATTAATCCTTTTTTCTTTATCTCTGGAACATACCCAAAGGAAAACTTAGGGGAGCCTGTTACTGAACTAGTCTTCTAATTGTACTCCATACACATATTCTTATTTCTCTTAAATATTAGTATTCTTTTGGGCAGCTTTGTGTTTCATGAATTTACTTGATCTTATCACTGCGTTATTCATTCGGCTTTTGTGATTCAATATTCATACACTCTTGTCTAGACTATTCTTATCACACATATGCTGTAAGCCTTATTTTTCCCTTCTAGTTAATTTTCCAAGTTTTTGAAGTACAATTCTTTTACAGATTAGACTCTTTAATGCAATCTACCCTAAGTTTTTTGTTTGCTTGTTATTGTTGATGTTATATGCACAATACAAAGCTCTATGGTTTGCTTCTCTGACAGCAAAGGGTAGCTTGATTGATAGAATTCAATTGCTGGATTGAAATAATGCAGGACGTTTTTATCTTACATTTGTTGGTCATTTTATTAGTTTTGACTATTGTACCATAAAAAAAATGACAAAAATGTAATGATCTTTGTCACACACATTGGCCCATAACTCTGTTATGGTAGATATACCACTGAAAAAGAGATATGGAAATCAGAGATCAGATTCATAGCCTTATCCTCCCAGTATGGGTGACCTCAGTCAAAGTACGGTGGAGAAGCAGAAGGAGTCAAATTAAAAAAAAAACCAACATGCAATATAAGGCAGATGTACCCCATTACACTCAAATGGCAGGGAGAGAAGGGGAACACCACCTTAGGCTAGAAAGAAAAGATTCCTGTTTGCACTTAGACAAGTGCTTAGAGGAACATGTCCTCCACCAGTCCGGTGTTTCCCACGGCCAGCCCAGGTCAAGCTGCAGCCTCTGCATCCAGGCACCAACCGAGTCATCGCTGCTTCCTGACTCACGGTTAGGAGGCTTTGGAAAACACAGGACTAAAGTTGTTTTTTAATAGTCACTTAAATAAACCATTTAGAAAAATTAGCTAAAAGTTAGACGCAGCAAAGAGTGAGACATTTACAGTTAGGGTCTGCAAGCCAGCCTCCAGCTGCCTAGCTCCGGAGATCTGTCAGGCAGTACAGGATTTCTCTATAATGCACAGACAGGGTAACAATAACCCAGAGTGACAGCTGAAAAACCCTGCATCCTGAACCGCCTACAGCAAGTTAAAGCAAATTGTAAGTCCTGGGTATAACTGCAATCCTTTTCCTTCATAGAGCTTAGATGTCTAAGCCTGGACTGCTGTTAGGTAACTCCATTTGCTTAAACTCCAGAGTACAAAATCTTTTCCTACGGCTAGAGTGTTACAGTAATACTTCTAGGACATAAGCAGAGAAATGATGCTTGAGAATGGTGCTTTGTCTGGGTACGAGGCTGCTCCTGAATGTTCTTCCAGAAAATAGTTACTGGATAAAACATATTAACAGATCGCTCTATTTCCACCCTTTGCCATTACTATAATAATCAGGCAAGAGAGTCATATTCTAATGTGTATTCTCTGAGCCCAGAAAACTCCCTTTTTCCTAGCAGTATTGATTCAATACGAGAACACCTTACATTGCGTAAGACGTAGTGACTGGTGCGTCCTATGGGGGAATGGTTAATGGGGTGTGAGGTGTGAATACCTCTGAGGCTGAAGGCACAGCTGGGTAATCATGTGTCCCACCTCCTAAGCAAGTGCTATAAGGAGAAAGCTGTCATGGGAAACCTGAACACCAGCTTTTGTCATATTAGTTATTATTTATAAGAAAAAATTGTCTTAACTATACTGCATCAGAGCTCATGCCCATCAGTAGGTGTCTCCACACTGGGAAACCTGGGTTTCTCCACATACCAAACCTTGGTCCATAATGTCAAATCATGCCAAAAGTTTTACTTGAAATAGGGAAGGTGTCTGCTCGAGGTAAGCACTTCTAAGCACAGTGGCACACGGATTGTACTTCATAAATTCCACTTGATGTATCTCAACTCTCTACTGGATCTTTCATCACTGTCTATGTGTTGGCAATCAGTTGCTGAACAACTTAATGTATTATTATAAATAGACATTACAACGTATTTGTCTATTTTATGATTACAAGAAAATTACACATCTTGTTTAATGTACTTGTCAGTTTGCTCAAAACCAAAGTGTCTTACTGTGATTATTGTTCAGTGAAAACAGGCACGTCTTGCTGAGTAAATTCAGGCTGGTTGTGATTAACAAGATATTATTTTTAAAAAGACACATTCTCCCCCCTTATTTTTTTCCTTTTCCCATTTCCAACCTAATGAAATCAGAAAGAAGAAGGAACGTTGCAGGAAGAACAAAGCTTAAATAAGCAAATCAAATCTTCCAAATCCATACCCCAGTCAGCACTCCTTTTCAGATGTGAATATATCCATCTTCAAAATATTACCTAACAGTATCTCCCTACCATGTTCACAGAGAAATTTATTCTTCAAGGATGTACTATTGAAATTTCTTCCTGCCTAAATCTTGACCTACAATATTTGGCTGAGCTTCAAAACAATTTGTTTTATGTGGTGTTCTTCAACCATAGCATCACAAAACACTTGAAAAGATGAGATCAGCAGGTAGTAGGCATGCAGTAAAATATTAGCTTCACCAGTGGAAATGGCTCATTATTTTGACCTTTTGCTGTTTTAGTTATACCTTGGCTGCCATACACAAGCATAAGCATAAGCTAAAGAGAAGTTCACATGGGAAAATTTAAAATGGCTAAGTGATTTCATCACTAAAGAGAGCCATTTATCTGGTTATTAATCTGGATACAAGTTATAGCTTTAAAAGAATAGGTATCTTTCATATGAGAACACCACACATGTTAGTTCAAGTTTATGTAAACCAGTTTATAGTTTTAGGTATTTTCACAGTATCAAATACATACTGAGGCAGGTTCACTGAGTTACAGAGAATCATCATTAAATTAAATGCCTAATGAGATATGAAGCCTGACAATAATGAACATGTTCCTTAATAATCCGGAAGTGAAACTAGTGACTAATAAAGTTTGTGAATGGTGACAAAGACTGGCAGAATGGATAAATTACAGAGAGGACTGGCAGTCAACTAAAGCAGACCACCTGGGCTTCTTAGTAGTCTGTACCTAGTCATATAAAATACATTTACAGAGTTAGCTCACGATTTCTCAGCCTGGTAAGTAAATTGCATTTCATTTCCTGAGGAATGCTTGGAGAGAAAAAAACATAACTTGGTGGCAGCGGCAGAGCAGGCTCTGGTGTGAAAAAAGTTCAGTAATGTTTTGGGGAGGTAAGGGGTGTTAGGAAGCTTCTCAAGGGGAGCTCTGGAAATCTAAATATGGTTGAGTCGTCTGTCCCTGATAAGGCAGGTGCCCTTCTCCTATGTTGTCTTTCAAATAAGGCCTGTCTCTAATTATTCACAATCCAGAGGTATGAACCCTATACCCCTCCCACCAAAAGTCTTTCTGGGATTTCCATCTGAACATAAGAAAACACTTTTTTCACTGTGAGGGTGGTTGAACAGGAACAGGTTGCCCAGAGAGGTTGGGGAGCCTCCATCCTTGATGATATTCAAAACCCGATGGGACATAGTGCTGGGCAACTTGATCTAGGTGACCCTGCTTTCAGCAGAGAGTTCATCAGCTAGATGGTCTCCAGAGGTCCCTGCCAACCTCACAGAATCCGTGGATCCTACACACTGTCCCTTCTTTGCAAAGACCTGCTACCATCACTTCATTCTGCAGCAGCCTGAAACACACAACAAGGAAGGGGTGCAATGAAATACCATCTGCAGAGGGCAGGTGGCAACGGGAGGAGAATAAGGTCAAGATGGAGAGCTGGGGAAGAGCCTTCTCTTCTTCCCCCTTCTCCTGTAGGCAAGACAGTGGTAGGAAGGCAGATCGGGCCGTGACTGCTCCCTGTGGAAGCTGCTCTCACCTCCCTCTCCCACGTCTCTTCTAACCCCTAGCTTCCCTCCAGCAGTGACAGCTGCACAGAGTTGGCAGGACACAAGAGGCTGTTCATCCTTGCACAGTAAATCTCCATTTCTTCAGGCAAAGCATACAGCGTGTCACCTTTGAGACTTTTGCACTAGTCAGCTATCTACTTAGGTAATAAATACAGCTAGCTCTTGTACCTTAATTCAACAAAAAGCAAAGTCACACACTAGGGAATAGGAAATGCATGCTATATTCACTAAATGAAGGAAAAAAGGAAGTTAAATTTCATAATTGACAAACACTCAAACGTAAACTCCCACATGACGCTGTTCTATGCTATCATACAAGTGCTGTTGTAAGACCGCAAAGTTAACCTTTCAATGTGAAAAGTAGCAAGCAGTTGTGGAGGGGGAATAACACGCTGACAGGACCAATATGGCATACTTATACAGCCCTTGCATTGGTTATTTTTTTTAAACTGAAGCAAGTGGAAGGTCTGAACATCGTAATGGGCTGTACAAGTGCTCCTCATGTGCTTTGGTGTGAGATCAAACAAATTAAGTCACAGAGACTTCTGTCTGAAAAAGTAAAGTTATACATTTTAGAAGAGGTAATACATAAGCCTTCTCGCTGATGAAACAGCATCTTCCACTTCAGCTTCTTAAATATCACTTACTTTGACCATCAAGTATTTCAATGACCTTGTTCACTCTCATATTTATATACTCAGCCTTATTTCACATTCTGCTGATGACATTTTTCAGTGTGCTCAAGCACACCCCTGTTGAATCTTTGCAGCATTCATTTGTTAATAATGCTTTATACTTTTGGCTTTTTTGTTTGTAAAAATACATACATATGTGCACACACACCCACAGGTCCGTAACTTCAAACATTTACTGAATGCATTTGAAGAAGTCATCTCAAAAGTACAAATTTTAAGCAGTTTTTTAAATACAATGACCAACTAAAAACTAATAAGTGAGTCTCAGAGTGCTCTGGAAAGATTAATTAATAACTGAAGCCCCTCAGTGTTCTGTTGTATTAGCTACCACTACATAATTAGTGTAAGTTCACCAGTGATGCACACTCCTGTATACGATTCCACTTAGCTCATCTAGCTACTGGATAGGATAACAAGGACTTCTAAGTAGAAGAAGTGTGACTGTGACTGTAGTTTTATACATGTTTTCCAGCTCTATTTCATGGGAAACCAGCTCACACAGTATGTCTTCATCACTGTTCAATGTCTCTCTTAAAAGTCTCTTGCAAATGACCGAAACATCTAACTTCCTCATGCAGATCCTCTCATTCAAAAACAATTGTATTAAAGTCCATCTACATTAAGCAATACAGAGTTCATATGAATTTGTTGTATAGCAGCATATAACATATGAATTAAGAAAAATCTCCTTTGGAAAAATGTACCAGTTACATTTGTTAAAATGTTCAGTACCAAAATCATACTACATAGCTTAACACTTTTTATAGTTCAGAAAGCGGTTCTGAGGAGTTTCCTACACACTTAAGGGAAATATTTATATTTTGAAATATTATTGATTGAGAAACCACAGAATAGAATGAAAATATTTTTATTAAGGCTCTAAAATAAAACTTTCTAACATCTCATCAATGAAGACTCATGACTGACATCACTGTTGCCAAATTAATGTCTGTTGCCATTTTACACTAATCAGAGTTTTATCATAAAACAGGCCGGAATATGACTCTGAAGGTTTTTAACTGATGTTTTAATTACAATGAAATTATGGAAGGCCCTTCACGCCAGTAACCTTTCTGCCTGCTTCATGAACGCAAAGCAGGAGCTACACAGCAACACCTCCATGTGTCTCAGAAAAAGGTGACCTCTGCAGTAGCTCTGAACACTTTGGTATAAAGAGCAGCACTTGCACTGGTCCAAGACGGATTTAGATCCGGTGACTAAGGAAGACACCAGAAAGCAGGAATCCCTCTCCCATACTTAAATAACAGCAACTGATACTACGTGCTACAGCCACAGACCCAGATCATTGCAACAGTTCTCAGTTAACCAACCTCCTTCAATTTGCTTGTAAGAAATGCTTCCACTGAAATTCTTAATACTGCAATTTTCAGTACTGCTATCTGTATCTAATGAAAGCAATAGAAAGTGTGTCTTTCAGTCCGAGTGGCTGCTAAGCTTGGACCTTACACCACCTCTACGGACATTAACATTTCAGCCATGCAGCAAGTTCAAAGAAAGTTATTTTTGATGTTTTCTACAACTTGGGAGCCATCATATGAGGTCACTAAGTCACACAAATCTTTTTAGGTTCCGATTGGCTTACCTTTCCTCACATTACAGAAACAACATCTTTAATGGTCATGAATGCCTATCGATTCCTCCCAAATCAGGCAAAGTTAATTGCCTGATACTCCTCAGCAACTTTTTAGCCTTTCAGCCATCACCGATCACCTGTGGTGATCACTTTTTGGTCACCTGTGGTGAGAGGCAGGCAGGCAGTGGTAGACAAGTCCATATATTATTTTACAGGGACACAATTTACAGAAGCATAATCTATATGGATAACTGTGATGTGTCTTGAAGACTGTGTTATACATTTATGCTGTGGGGCAATTAGTTTGCTTGTTCTGCTGGATACTCAGCTTAAGAAAAGAGATCCCTTAAGCAGTACATTTTAAGAAGAATTACTTTTCCAATTATCTAGCTACAGTGTACTGGCTTCTAAGTGACCAAGTTTCATTAGTAAATAAACTTTGTGGAAATGACATGTCCTGCAAGTCAGTAGCAGACGTTAGAAAAATCCCTCAGCACAGTGGTTTTTCAAAGACTATTCAGAAATGCAAAAAATACCATTGTTCAGGATTGGTAACATCTGAAGTTATTCTGCATACATGTACCTTTGAACAGTGGAGCCCAAGAGCTCTGGGATCAGGTATCGCAAACAGATGTCCAGTTCAGGTTTTATCATGCACTAAATCCGTCTGGATAAGAGGAGTTATTCTGCTCCCGGCTCCTACATCTAAGTTCTGTCTTCACAGTAAATTGCTGCTTAGTCTTTCATTATATTATGAATCAGAATCAAAATATTTTAAAATATCAAGCCTCTATTAAAAAAAAAAAATAATAATTAAATCAGTGAGCCTGTTACAGAACACGGACCGCTGTGAAATGGTGGTATTTACAAGCGCTCCCTCTCAGTAAGAGTCCCAGATTTGGGAGACGGAGCAGGCAAGGAGTAGAAGGCTATTAGTTGGCACATTAATTCACTACTGCAAGAAAATGGGATGGCAGTGTTGCCAGACTGACTCTTACATGAGCAACGCCGGATCCAAAGGACATTTCACACAAGCTTTAATTAATGCTGGGGAGTACCACGCACGGTCACAAGTGCTCTGCAGAATGTAGGAGCTGTAGAAGCCCCTGGGCCACCTGACAATGTAAAGCAAGGAATTTGTATATTTTGATAGATTTGGACATGCCAAGTGCCCAGTCCAGTGGCCCTCTCAGTTCAGTTGATAATTTCCTTTGTGCCTCAATCAGATACAGCCTGGCAGTTACAATGCCACCTTCCCCTGATGTGGCACACCAAGATGTCTTGGCCCTCTTCTGGAATGACGGTTTGCAGAGAGAAATGACAAGTTTAGTCTCCATCTTTGTTCTGTTGCCTCAACTACTGCTGTGCAATGGAGCTGGGAAGGTTGTAGGAGTTTTAAACTCCATTCCAGAGAGGCTGAAAGATTATTACTCTTCTCTTCCTGACACCGGGGGA
>VZTL01039603.1:87714-99583 GCA_013400535.1 Scopus umbretta
TTTTTTTTTTTTTTTGTTCCTGTTCCAAATTGCTGGGCTACCTTGATATTATATAGAAAGTATTACAATTGATGAGTCCATCATTGCTGCCAGGTAACAGAAGGGGATGGTCTATGTCAACAGCAAAGCAGCATTTCTGTGCTTTCCCTCTTTCTTAGCAAAGAAGCCCAAAACACACACAGATTTCTTCGGAAAAAAGTGATGTTTATTATTTCTAGGCAACTTAACGCTATAATACTTCTTCTGAGTAAAAGATTGCCTTTTAACCGGTTTGAGTTTCAAGTCTGCTCCTTGAACTCATTATTCCTGCTGCACCTTTGTATCTCCTGGATTTGCTCGCAGTTTCTTTTGGGTGCGTGTCAAATTGTCCTTCATCTACCCATGGCAGCTGCTGAAGACATACCAGTAACTGATTTATTATGGCTTGATTATATTAATATATTCACATTATATGACATGATAATGCAATATTATATGACAATTATAATATTATACATAAGATATACAACATATATAACATGCTACATGTTATAGATTGTATATTATATTTCTGTATTGCTCTTCAAGAACATTACTGGGATGTCTCTTTTTCTGCATGTGTTTCAATAGACAGGCCTTGTTTTCAGCCCAGGAATGGAGACGGAGTCTAAAAACTTATAAATACAACTTCTAATACAGAGTCAGCTATTGTTTTCAGCAACAATCTGTTAGTTGCCACACAAGATACAAAGCAACACTTAGAAGCCTGAGGGGTTTGAACTTTTTTTAAGAAAATAATTCTTCTTTTCTAACTAAATCCTTCATTTGATCTAGTTCCTAAATTAAGTAGTTGAATTTCAGAAGCACTGAGCATTTTTTAACTCCAGCTGCTAGAAGGAATTGACTCAATGGGAGCTATAGCTGTTCACCATATCTCAGGAAAACATTTAATTTGTGCATCTGAATCTGAATTTAGGTGATTAATTTAGCTGCCATCTCTACAAACAAAGAAAAAATAAGGTCTGCTGAAACGGGAAAACAAAGTGCGTGTTTGCTCAGGGTTCTTTTGCAGCCCCATCAACTTGCAATGGCATTTGGGTCGAACAAATTCTGCCATTAATTAGCTATTTAATATACATTAAATCTATAACATATTTTTTTGTTTCATGCTTTAGTGACTACTGTGAGTAAGCTTCCTTACCTCCAACCGTACCTGCTGCCGGCCTCCCTCTAGCAGCTATGGGCACCACCTAGTGCAAAGTCAGCCTTGTATTTGCCCGACGTAACCTGCAATGTCAACTGAAAACCTAACCCAGAACGCAACCCAAACAAACAGACAGCACGCATCCTAGCAGTCACAACCAGTTTCATGTTATGTCCTTTAGGTAGCTGATGAACGGACATTATTATTAAGATATCTGTAAGATAGGTCTATCAGAGGGGCCCTGAATAAAATAAAGACGTCAAATACCATTAAAATTAATGAATTAGGTCAAGTCAGGTAATTCATCACCTGACTGAATTGGAATGCAGTCTGAGGCATCCTTTAAAAAAGACACATTCAAATGAGGTAGCGTTCACAGGGAAGTTCACAGTGAAGATAATCATAATTTAAATGAGAAAATGCCTGCGTAGTTTTAGCAAAGTCTGACAGGGATTCTGTGCAAAAGCAGCATGGTAAGCAAAAGCAAATCTCTACAAATTAATTTGACCTTGATGAAAGGCACATATTTTTATCAATCAGACTTAACAAATATTGACTTTAGGCATTAACCAAAGACATACATAAACATTCAGGTTGTTAAAACAGTTGTCAAGTTCATTTTCCTTCTGAAATCACAGTTTGCTGATAAAGATCTAGCTGAACTTAACCTCTTTAAAAAAAAAACGGTATTGCCTCATAAAGCAAGAGTCGGATGGATTATTCTTCTCTGCCTATCAACTGCTAAAAAAAGACGTGTTGCACATCTAAAAAAAGACATGTTGCAGGCAGACAGAAATCTAGAGCCAGAGCGCTGGCTAGGATAGACATACAAATGAAACGTCGTCTAATTACAACCGCAATAGGGCCCATGACCATGGCCCGTCCTCCTCCTGCAGCACCAGCCAGGAGGCTGAGGAAGAACAGCAAGGGCACCACTTTTGCTTGTGACTACCATTTATCATGGAGGTTTTATTTCCACTGGAAGGCCAGTAGGGCAGAGTACTTCAAGGTTACAGGGCACCAAGTAGAGGACTTTCCTAAGAAAAAAGTAATGCGCAGTAACTGTTTAGTTTTCAAATATATGAAAGATGAGAAGACATTTTAATGGTACTTTCTACTCTCCATTCTTAGTGGACTACTGCCCCTTCCAAAAAGGGGAGGATAGCAGCTTGTGTAAAATGATGCCGTCTTCTTTCAGGCCACTCCATTGGCAGCTGAATGAAGAATCAACCATCACTTTGAGAAAAACAGAAGCTTTCCAATACGTTTCCTGAGTGAAGCATGCCCACTAGAACTCTCTGGGAAGGTCTAAGATCTGATCTGCAAAGCAGGGCAGGAGCTCCAAGCAAATGCCGGGTTTCCCTGTAGGAAAGGCTCCCCGCCTGTGGGCACAGAGAGCGGTTGAACTTCTTCCTCCTCCAAGATCAAAACCTTCTCTGAACTGTCAGATTCCCTGAAAGAAGGGAAGAGCAGGGACCATAGCGGCAGTCAGGTTTCAGCCAAGCATTTTCAAACATTCAGTAAGGTGAGTGCGAGATTAGATTTGAGGAGTACACAAAGGCTTTATTCTGTACCACAGTATTCAGACATCTATTTTGTGTCATATCCAGCCTTCACCGAAGAAAAACCTAGAGGCATTTCATGACTATGTTGACATTTCAATTATGCTGCATTTAAATAGATTTGGTTGTGCTGAGTCTTATTTCTTGCTAAAATACTTCCCATTCTAAATATAGATTCAAAGAGTTATTTACTAAGTCAAATTCTGACAAGGAACATACCAAGGAAGCAGCAAAGCAGAAAGTCACAGTATTTGCCTCCCCTTTTTAAAAATTCTTTCTGTCTCTCCACCTTTTTTCATCTGCTCCATGACTGGAGGCTGTGCACAGACAGCACTGCAATGACAGACGCAGATCCTCAGAATGGGTTCAGCGTGAGGAAAAGCAAAAGAAGGTTTATTTTCTCTGCAGCCTCCTAGAACTGGCTGTAAAGTGAGCTGGACATCAGCCTACCCGCTGGCATGGCCAAAAAGGGTGCAGGCCAACATAAGAAATCTGTGAACAGCCTAGAAATGAAAGGCTGTAAGTAACTCAGAGAGCCACTCGGCCAAGCAAGCACACCCACTCAGCCAACCAAGTACACCCATACCCTTTCCTCAAACGTCCTTGAAGTTTATAGGAACTGATAGGAGCAGAGAATTGGAAGATAAAAATTGCTTCCATAATTTAGCAGGCTCTCTGTAATGACTGACTTCTCTACAAGCCAGGGAAACGGCAAAGCCTTTGCTAGCAGAGTTTGCAGAGCTCCACTAAACGGCTCATATACAGCAAGCCCTTAGGAGGTTCCTAAAACATATACGTTTCACAGTCTTCGAAGAGAGAAGAAAAACTAAGAGTCAGTTAAGTTTCATAAATGTCTCCTCTTCTGCCTATTCATGGCTAAAGAAAGTGAAAGGTGGCTAATTCCAAACACTTTGGGTACAAAGGTTTACATTAACATTTTTCTAGCTCAGGCTGTGCATCACTGTTGCTTTAGCTGTTCTACAAGTGACAAACGTTAGAGAGCCTGAATATTTTTCCTACATGCATATTTAAGATTTGTACTAACTGCTGTTTATCCAAAGAAAGTAATGGCTTTGAATCCTGCCGAAAAATATACCACAATATTGGCAAAGTTTTTACTGAATCTGGTTTTATGAGAAAGAATAAAACAAGTGTGCATAGCTATTCAGCAATATATACTGCTCATTTTTTTTAACACGCCTAGAAATATTAGAGGGACTGTGAAGGTGATCTCCTGAGAATATATCCAATACCCACTGTTACCCTTAAAATCCCATGCTGAACCATCATTGCCAAAAATAGCCTCCTAAAGGTGACACTTCCGTGAAAGATGTCACAAGCTGCAGCAAGAGGCGCATGACTATACAAGCCATATTTACAGTGCTACTACAATTGGCACATTTATTTCATGTGTTCCCTTTCCTATTTGACATTCCTTTTCCTATTTTACATAAAGTTTCTTGGTGTGGAGTACAGGCAGTTATGCAGGGGGCTTGCTTGAAAAATTTCATTATCATGGGAATGTGAAATATATCTATAAAACAGTGTTTTTAATCCAAAAAAGGAATCTGGAAATCAAAGAGCAAGAGACCAGTGTTGTACACCACACTCTTATTCCATAAGAAAAAAAAAAAGAAAAAAAAAAAGGCAAAGAAAGCAAATATTCCCACCAAACATGTCATTTTACAAAAGAAGCAAAAATATAACCATTTCCCACATAGCCGTGTATGAAGCAGTTACTAAACAGATGTCAGCACATCTACTCGTGCACGGGCTTTCCCCTGTACGTACGTTTTACAGGTCAACAACACGTACAACAATTTGCACGTATCCTTACACACGTGTCTTTGCATGATCGGCGTAGAAATGATTTCTCACCAGTCGCCTGCCTTCTCCCAAACCATTCCCGCACCAGCTGAAACACGGGGGGACAGGGAAAGCAGACTAGAACAAATCCTTTTGAAAATTCCCTGGAGGCTGACTGCGCTCAGCCCGAGCTGGTTATTTTGGCACAGGCAACACTCCTCCCTAGCGCAGCTCGCCCGGCTGTGCGGAGCATGGCAGCTCAGGACAACACCAAAACCTGCCCAGAAAAATGTGGCTGTGACAGGTCCCAGCTTCTGAGACTTTCTTCTAGCCCAGGAACACAAATGTCAGCATATTGGTGAGGTAATCTCAAGCCAGCTAAGAAACATTTTTGAAAGTCTCAAGCCCATCACGAGGCTTCATTGCAGTACCTCTGGAAAACAGGCTTTCCAGTACAAAGCCCGTATGTGGCTGCACTGACTTGTACATTTCTCAGTACGGCTGAGGCTCCAGACTTGATTCAGGTTTTGGGGTATCATCTCTGGCTAACAGTAAAAGCATAAAATCCTATGGAAAATTTACATAGAAAATAATAATTATTATTCAGGCGACATAAAGGTCGTTGTGGGACCTAGAAGCGATGCTTATTTTAGATTATATTGTCAACTGCAGTGTGTAGCTTATTTTATTTTATATTTTATTTATTTCCATTTCCTCTACTTGTCTCTGCAGTAGGTGATTCAGCTACAGGATGCAGATGAGCTGCTGGATGTTAGCTATCAGTGTAAGAAATATTTCCACAGTTTTACTATAAAGCTTTGGACTCATTTCGCAGACATGACCATTGCTATAAAACACGGGGGAAAAAAAAACAAAACCAAAACCAAAAACACAACAACCCTGAATTGTTAAATTTGTAAGAAAGAAGTTGTGTAAATTAAATAGCATCAGCATATCCCACCCCCTACTCCTTTTGTGGGGAGGGAAATACAATTTTTTAATAGCTTTTAGTACAACCGGGGAAAATTCACATTTTAAAAAAAGAAGCTTGAAAAAACTACTGAAGAAACAGAAATTCTACCTTTCCTTCAAATGCAATTTGCTGCGATAATAAAACACAGCTATGATCTTCCTAGCAGTCCCCACAATACAAAGTTCGGTTGGTTTTTTTGGTTTTTTTGTTTGTTTGGTTTTTTTGAGAGAGAATGGGCACATTTATAAAAAATGTCAAACCTAGCAGTTTTTTTGTTCTGCACTGATTTAAGTTTAGTGAAGTTAAGAATGGCTACCTTTTGCCAACAAATAACAATTTCATAACCTAAGATTGAAGTAGGATTTATACATATCCTCTTGACTCTGATGTTAAAATTGGTTAAAATTACAGATAATCACATTTGTTGTTTTTGGCATGGTTGGCATAAACCCAAAATGTACGGATTGTTCTGAGGGGACCCAAGCACCATAGTGATGAAGGGAGAAACATCCCACTGCTTGAGCAAATGAATATATCTTTATACTCTGCTGGTATGCTACAGTATTAACATTATGCCTGTTCACTCTGAGGTTAAACTGTGACAATTTATGTGCTTTATATACCCGGAGATGTGATGATGTTAGTTTCTCTCTGTCCCAAAACATATAGAGGAACAGACTACCACTTCCCCTTCATCAGTTTACTGAAGGATAGGTAAAAGGCATGTAAGGTTGGGCTCCCACCATTTTTGGCGAAGAGGCACGTATTCCTACAGTTCATCTCTCTTTGCAGAGCTCTTCTTGTCTCTAATAAGCATAGCAAGTTGCATGAGGGCTACACATGCACCCAAACTGGGGATGTGAAGAATCACATCCCTACTACCACTTTGCTGTGCTATTCTGACCCACTCGGTTGATACGGGTGGAGACCTTGGTTGGCCTCTAGAATTCACTCTAATGCATTTAAACAAATTGCTAATCATTATAATAACAGTGGCTCCTTGGAGTAAGGAAAAAATGGAAAGGAAAGTCGATTTCCTTGTGAGAATGAGGAACAGTATCAAACAGAGCTGTGCCAAAATTCAGGCTTCATCTCTTAAAAGGCAAAACCAGATCTTTATTTCAGTACAAATGAGAACAAAACTTGGATTATACTCTGATGTAAGGACTACTAAGACGACTCCCAATTAAAATTATACCAGCAAAATCCAGCAACGTGTCAACCAGTAAGAAACCCAATTGTTCTGCAGACCGCGGCTGCCTACCAGGCTTAACTATCAGAAAAATACAACTACATCCAAAACTATTTCCAAAAATTCATATGGAGAACTTTTAAGGGACCAGTATTATTTTTACTGACTTTTTACAATGTATAATGCTCTCTGAAGTGCCTTTATTAGTTCGTTCAGAGTTTTAATAAATTGAGAGACCATCTAGGATCAGAGATTTACTTTCTTTCAAGCAGTACCTCCAAAACCCCTTCCAACATTCAGAAGTTCAAACCGAACGCTGACTATCACAGTGTGCTCTTCCTGACCTGAATATTTCAAATTCAGAGTTTCCTAATGAAAATCTCCCATCAAACACTTTTTTATTGACAATGGTCTGGCTCTTCAGAACAAAGATAACTACACCTTGAGAATAAGAAATGTGTATCCGCAACCTTCCATATTTTATTGGCTACAAAAGTTCTCTGACTTCATGCTTTCTCCATACAAAAAAAAAAAAAGACAGAGAATGCTGTGCCATTAAAATCATATGAGAATCAAGACTGCACTAAGAGCCCATTATTGCTGCTAATGAGGCTGATACCGCTGCGTCGAGTTGCTCTTTTGCTACTGCTGCTCCACAATTCAGGCAGTCTGATGAACTCGGATCTGCATTGTCAAATATCAAGAAGGCAGCGCAGGAAGGTCACGAAGTCTATGTAGCATTAGGCAGATTGGTAAAGTCAGAAGATGAAAGATTGTTTAGCAAATACTGAGTATGCAAATGCCCTGTCTTTTTCATGAGCAGAATATATCTCTAGCATAGGAGGCTGCTGCTAGGAAAAAACCCGAACGCTCCTGTGCTCCACCCAGGCAGCTGCAGTATATTACAACTTCCCACAGCCATTGCAATGTAACAGGAGGATGACTTAAAGGAGCTTTCAGAGCAACGTGTCACCGCTTTCCATAAGCGACTTGAGATATGGCACACGCGTGCATCCGCACGACTTCTGCAGCCTCCAACTCAGCATAAAATCATGCACTTTAAAATATGACAATCATAACTTCACATTTTCAGATGGTACCATTTGTTAAAGGATGGTTGTCTGCTGTGTGTTTTATCTTTTTACATATGAAAAATTTATAGTCCCTCTTGAAAACGTTTCTGAAAAATTCAAGGAACTCACTATCAACTTTCTATATAAAACAGCTCACATAAAAAATCTCTTCTCAGTGGCACCAATACATTAGTGATTGGTGTCGGAAAGCAGGGCTCCCAGAAACAGCACAGCAAATGACTGACCTAACTCATAAAAGAGCATGCAAAAAGTAAATTAACCAAAGGAGGCTTCATCATATGGGAAAGCCTGTACTGAAGTCAATATTCCTGTTTTCATTGAAAAAGTAAGGCAGGAGGCACAATAGTCCAAGTATTGCTGTGTCAGGCAGGTCAATGGACTAATATAACGGCGTGTTGGACCATATGGACTATAAAAATATGCCCCAAAACGTGATTCAAAACTGAATAAAAAAATCCAGAAATGTATTAAGTCCATATTTAAGATACTGATGTCTCCCAGACTTTTGGCAATCACTTCACCTTTGGTTGTCTTTTCCCCAATTACATGGACCCATGCTGTGTACCTTGGTAAGCAAGTAGTTATTAGCTACATTTACCATTTAATTCTGTATTTAATGGATTTAATTTAAATTCCGATTAAATTATTTAATTTCATTCCTCAAAGATGGAGACAGCAAATATAGAAGGTGGATCTTGATAAAAATCTGTGGAAAAACAACTGAAAACTGGGAAAAAATGAATAGTAGAACACCAAAAATCCCAAGTTAAGAGACCTGGTAAGATGATAATTACAGCTGAAAAATAAAAAGCTAATGTATTTTCATAATCTCCCATCTCTTACAAGAATGACTATATCCCTAGATAAAATCTTTTTTTTTTTTTTTTTTTTTCTTTTCTTTAATGAAATGACATTCAAAAAGCCCTTCAAGAAGAACAACTGGCAGCAGCTGCAATATTCTTCTTCAGATTTTTAAAAAGAGAGAAGATGACCTGATTGAAAAATGCTGGTCAGCAACAATAGCTTTGTCCCATCTTTTTTTTTTTTTTTTTCCAAAGGAGAAAAGTGCTCCCTGACTGAGAAAAGAGTGGGCAGAAAGCATGTTCTCCTAATCACTCTCAGGTAACAGGCCCCAGCTGAGCTCTACTAGGCAACAAGCTTTCTATTTTCTTTCAAAGAAAGGGAGGTAGACCTCATTTAGAGAATTTAGAAGTTGGATGCTTTTTTTTTCCCTCCACTTGTGAATAGAAAAGGCTGCAAAATTGGCTGGCTAATGCTGCAGAAGCTCTTCACAGCCATATTGGTTTTATTGTGCAAAAGAAGGAGAACTTGATACCTCTTCTGCAGGAAACAAACACGTGTGGATATCCACAGGCTCTTCTCAACTGGCCAGTATTTCTAATTCTACAGCGAGTATTAATAAATCTGTATTTTGATCTGTTTAAAGCTGTTTGTAATGCACCATCAAAGTATTTCAGAACAGATGAGAGATAAGAGTTCAATTCTTATTTTAAAGAATAAGATCTGCAAAAGAACACAAGGCAAAAAAGCACTAAAACAGGGCAAAACAGGGCAAAAGAGGAAAATGGGGCAAAAAAGCTAGTCCATAATTTGGGCTAGGTTCCTTTGATCCTGACAAGACACAGGACACAGAGCCTGGGGGTAATTTGGATTTCATAATTTAATGAATGGAGTCTGTCAGTCAGAGAGGAAATGTGTTAATAAATCAAATCAGGTACAAGGGGGGATTAGAATTCCTTTCTCTGTATGGGACTACAGTGGCAAAAGGCTATCGTTCAGAATATTAAAACTAAAAGATGCTGACAAAACAGCTTAGCATGTTTAGTAGCTGGTGCACAAACACGGCAATCATTTCCACACTGAGCACAGAATCAATACAGCAAATTACTTCCAAATGCCTAACAGAGTGTTTTCAATGTCACCAAGGAAAGTTCTGTCTCAAATCTCAGAATCTTTATCTCTTGCCAGTACATCTCCCACTCACTTCCCTCTGCGATACTTTTTTCTAGGTCTGAACATCTTCTGCCTTGCCTTTTGACATCCCGCTTTTCAACTGCACAACGTCAAGTTTCATCCGCCTTGTTGTATCCTCTCCATCCTCACGCGCTCTGAACACTAGGGGGACCAGCAGAGTTAGCTATTTCTTAGGCTGCTCCATCAAAAAAAGGAAGAAAGGAAGGAAAAAAAAAAAACAAAAAGAAAAATTTTGTCCAGAAGACTTTCCAATTCTAATTAGTTAAACAATTTTTTTCTTTCCCACCTCCAATGTAATTAAAAAAACATCTGTGGCCAGTTTCTACCTCCTCTTTCTCCAGCTTTGTAATTCACTAATTCTTTCTTTCGTGACTTTGTCTTCCAGTAAATATTTCTTTTTTCTTGTAACCTTCAGTGCTCTGTAGTTACTAACATAACTTCTATGTCTTCTTGTTATTTTGACTTTCTGTGAGTCTTTTATTGTCAAGTCTTCTTGGCTACCATACCTTCTGAGTTTTTAAAGAATTTCTATTATACTTTTCCATAAATCTTTTTTTAAACTGAATATGCTGCACTTGACAAATCTACAACTCGGTGTTTTCTGCATCCCAAGGCAAACAGTACCAAAAAGAACATGTCAAACACATTTTGTAATCATTACATGATTACAGAAATAATCTACTTTTATTTTTGATTTGAACTAAACCAAAGAAGAATTAAAGTGGTAGAGAATTCCACAAAAAGTGTTACATGAACAAAATCCACTCAAGTAAGACCAAGAAATAACAAAACGAGATATTAAAATAGAATGAGAGACCGAGTGGAGAACACCACTGAATATCTGTGAAAAGAAAAGCAAATAGAGATAACAAACAAGAATGAATGATGCCAGCAAGATCTTAGAAAGCACACGAAGCGCTGGAAAGGCCTAGAGGAAAGGCCTGAATGATGGACTCAGAACAGAAAAACATGGAAGAAAGCGGTTTTACGCTCAGTTGTTCTTTTCAGTACCATGAATTATATTCTGCTGTCCATGTGCACACCCTTTCCTTTAACATCCTCTGCTTTTTCAGGATAAATTTTTGTGGGCAATGACCTGTATATTTTTTTTTTTTTCCCCTACTCCAACACTGTTTTCATCTATTGCAAAACCTTTGCTTCTGCGTAAATGGTGATACTTGTAAAATATACTCTGAAGTGTCCAGGGCATCCAAACGAACAGCAGCCCACAGATCACCGAATTACCAGGCTAACTGATAGAGTCCTACAGTTCAGTGACAGGCACGGTTTCACCTACTGAATGTGGGATATTACTTTATGGATATTTCTATTTGATTACACAAACTCTACCTGTACAATATTTCTTCTCGATAAAAAGCAATGTTTATATTCAAATGGTATGATCAGATTGAATCCCTGAGTCTTTGGTGTTAAAACGCTTAAAAAGGGGGTTATGGTAGCTGGGCATGGGTAAGGTGCAGACACCTGTTACTTATATCCAACACTTTGATAGATGAACTACCACGATCCATATTTCAACCTTAATTAAAAAAAAAAAAACACACAAACAAAAACCAAAAAAAACCCAACCCCCTCACCTCTTCCATGTTATGCTTCAATATTTAATTGCCAACTGTATTTGCAAGAACTTATTCCTTAACTACTGGAGGCAGGGAAGGGCAGGGAAGGGCAGGGAAGAAAAAAAAAATTAAACACATACTATCAGGTTGCAAGATTAGAATTTCTTTTAAAAAATTAGATATAATCTCTGGTAGAAGTTTTTAATAAGGGTACTGGATAACTGTAAGAAAATCTGTTCACATAACCATATCTTTTAACTTTTTAAGAATTTCTGTTCCCTTACATTGCATCATTCTGCAAACAATACACATGCAATTTTGTGTGAGTAGCAAAGAAACTAAGGAACAAATTATACAGAAAACCAGTGTGAAGAACAACAGTATTTGCAGAAATAATGTAAGTTCTGATATGTAGGTTTGAATGTACTTTTTAAAGATGGAGAATATGTCTGCATCTGGTTAAAAAAAAAAAAAAAAAAAAAAA
>VZTL01039603.1:109058-126079 GCA_013400535.1 Scopus umbretta
TTTTCCCCATGGTGATACTGTTAAGAAACAGGTAGGCAGCAATAATTCAGTATATAATTCCATTTACACATAGATCTGAGCGTAGACTTGAGGCTCCTTTGTATAATTCAGGGCTCTGGAATTGTCACATTCAGTGTATCTCACTAAAGCCTCGTATTATAGTTTGCAAATGCAAAACAGTTGTTAAGTTCCCCATCCCTCGGGAAAGCGCATGCATTGCAGATTTGGAGTATTCTGTCTGCAGGCGCAGGCCAGCCAGAAGCTCCACGCATCAGCTTTTCTCTTGGCCAAGGAAAAAGTGACCTTGTTCCCTTGTCCTTCCTGGCAGGTTTGAAAAGCATGGGAGAAACTGCTGGAGGAGTAGCGACAGAGGAGAGGAAGTGGTTATAGTACCCTGTTGGGCTGTTACACAAGTATGCTCCGTAAGACTGCAAATATATGCATGACTCTGTGCTTCCCCCCCCCCATTTTTTCACGTTCACCTTCTCTCTTCTACCTTTCCTCGTAGGCAGGCTGTTACTGTCTATCACCTCGCCATGGGACCAGGTGGCACTGCCACGTAGGAGAAAGCAGCGGCGGCACTGACAAAGGACGGGGGAGCCACACAGACAATTACGCGTGGTGCTGAAGAGGAGGAGCAGCAAAACGACTGGCATCCAGCTCCTCTGTGCCTGTTAGCAGGTGCAGCAAGTATCCGTGAAAACAAACTGCACTGTGGGAATAAAGGGGATGGTTTAAAAGTACACTGTCAATAGACAGAAAGTCTATGCAGACTTCAATTTGCTGATCTGTTCCCGCTGCACTGTTCAGCTGGGCAGGCTGTTATGTGGTACTGAACTAGTCTATATTCATAAATACATACACATAGGTATATATAAAAACATGCTGTGTAACTTGCACTGATCTCTGTTGGATGGAAAGTCAGCTTTGTCTGCATCCATGTGTTCAGGTCAACCTCCCGTCCCCGAGTCCCGCAGAGATGCTCTTGTCCTTTCTCATAATACAGCTATCAGAGCAAATGCTGTGTGTCCCATGATCTTCAAAACCACAAGGCAGATATAAAAATATGCAAGAGAAATGCTGGGACTTGACATGACATCTTTCCATGGCAAAGCCATTGGACATTCATTTTTGTTCATGTATAATTCAGAGTGAGAATTCAACCTGAAAGGAACACATTGTACGTGCAGTTATGCACTCACAATAATGAAGAATTTAAGAATAACGTTAAAAAAAGAAGAGCATTTGCCTTTGAAACATAGCTACACTGTTCAAGTGTTTTTCCACTTGAACAGTCAGTTTACAATTTTTGAAGCGGTTGGCCTATTTCAACCAAAGTGAAGGTTGGGAGTTTTAGAGGTATTAAATCCTGACAAGATTTGTGAAAATCAATAGCTTGGCAGGTGAGAAACTTATCTCCCTGCCTCCGCTAAGAGGGAAGCTGTGAAAAAACTCCCTTCCTGGTTTGTCCCAGCGAGCTTGGCAATCGCCTCGCATCCGCTGCTTTGCCGATGAACACGCGGGGAAGAGCACGGAGGAGGTCGAGCACGCAGGGCTGCCCGCCGGCATGATCAGCGAGGGGACAAGCAGGGGGCTTGGGGAGCACTGCAGGGAGGCAGGCAGGGAGCTGGAGAGCAGATACGGGGAACCGCAGACTGTGGTGGGAAGGACGGCAGCAGACGTAGGTCCAGAAGGAAAGCTTGGGTTAGCACAGGAAAGGCAACGGCACACTTGTGGGTTTCAGGGAAGATTACAGCAACCCAGCATTTTGCAGGGGGATGGATGAAGATGCAAGATGCTATTACATTTTTTGATATAATTTATGCTTAGGAAACAACTCTTTTGCTCTTGGTCCTTGGTGAATAAGGATCTTTTCACTTTCTGACTCACTACTTTCTGCGTCTTTGCACCGTCTCCAAAAGTTGACCCTGCGTTTCCCCTTTTCCAGGAGCATGCTGCATGCTTGCCTTACTTTGAGAATTCAACAGCAGCAGCTCTTCTCACTGACTCCTGCCTTTAATCCCTCCAATCCTGCTACAGTGCTTTGATTCACATCTTCTATTCCTCTCTGGTTTTCGGAGCCCTAGCCCCACATCCTCCAATACCTATCTCAGGCAGTTTCCTATCTACTGCAAAGTGCAGGCATCCAGTTTTCCTGCCTCTTCCCCTCCATCTTATTTTGATTTCTGTAGCGTGAAAGGAAAGAGAGGACCAACATGGTGCCCCCAGTCTCTTTGTGTAACAGGAGTTTATAGCCACCTCTAGGATTTTGCTGGTCATCAAACTTCCTGAATAGCCTGCAGCTGTTTTTCAACTGCTTTTACAAATGCCTTGAGGTGTTAAAGTGAATACAATTTCCTTCAGCCTGAATGGCTTGGAATCCGTTATTTCTCTTCTATACCAAAAGGCAAATGTGGATTTGATGTCTCTGATGGCTGTATTTGTTCAGGGATCTATACATCTCTGCTTGTAGACTGTTGTGGCATGATAAAAACCTAAGAAGCATTAAAAATATTAGCCGTGTTTCAACTGACAGCGCATAGATCTCAGTATTAACTATGAGTATATAAAGAAAATCAGCCTGGTTTATGAACAGGCTCTGCTGCAATTGTAGTAATAGACCTGGTGCTATTAAAGAGTGACAGTTTGTTGTGTTTCCATTACAACTGTCAAGTTTCAGAATTGTACAGACCTTACACGATTGCCTCTAGTAGCATGCCATGTCTATGATGAGCATGAGAAGCAGAGCGGAAAGATTAACTGCAAATCAAACTGAACGAACTACACAGGTGAGGAAAAGTTTGTAGAAGGATAATGGCTCTGTGCTTCTGAGGAAGATACAAGCTGTGAAGGGGAAAGTCCGTCTTCTGAATCCAAGATGAGATCAGGAGCATCAGAGATTTAACTGCAGTCCTGCAATACCTGCTCACACGAATTATTAACATGCAGATACTCCAGCAGGAAGCTGCTATTAATTTTTGTAAAATGTTTGAAAATGAGATGCTAAGAATTAACCTTGCTATCAGGAAAATCAGTGGGAATTATGCCAAAATCCTGTTTTTCAGCTATTCATACTTTCTCCCATAGATTCTGTTTTATAAAAGAGTTACAATCACTTCTCGGTTGTGATAGCCTATTATCCATTTACCAGCTCCCTTTTAACAAAATCTTCTTCGTCAATGGTTCTGGTTTTCCCTGTTTAAAACTGTTAATTCTTATCTCTCTTATGCTGTACTGCACAAATCCAAACCCAATTAAAAGAAAAAGGTAATTGTGTTGGCAGATTATTATCAATATTTTTCAAGACAAAAAAAAAGGACTTAGAAATGACTACAAAGTACAAACGTTGTTTACAATTAAAATGCAAATTCTAGGCTTTTAAACAGAAACTCCTTACATGAATTCTGTGTGACATAAGCTGGTCAAAACCGATGTTACATTTCATTTGTTACCTCACATACATAAACAGACAAGAAGAAATCTGGTAGGCAAGTCCTTCTCTCTCAGATGTATGAAGCATTCTGCTGAGATCTGACACCCATCAGGACGCCCTACGAAAACTTACTGTACTGCTAAGAATGATTTATAGCGTGCTATGAACATTGTTGTTTTGTATGGTGAGGTCTTGTTAGAATGCTGATGTATTAAGACAAAGTACCATCACCTCCTAAACTTAGCTGTGATAATACATAAAACTTGTCTGGGTGGCCATCCAGCTTCAGCATTGCCATCCGTAAGACACACTATCTTTCATCTCCCAGGAGCCTTTCATAATGCAGCTCCTTCCCTCAGAGCTGCCAATTTCTGATCAGTCCTGAACATCCAAAACCACATTAAGGAAAGACATTGCATATGTTCATCACTAAACAGAATCATCGCTTCGCTCCACCACCTAAAGCAGTGTTATTATTTATTATATTATTATATAATATAATTACATACTATTATTAATAATTCTACGAATATCATATATAATAATATTATATATTAATAGTTATTAATAATACTATATATTATTATATTATTTATTGTTAGTCCAACTCTTGTTTAAATGGTAATATTTCAGGGGCTGAAGCAATGCTGAACACAGAGTTTTAGTGTTGTGACTCTGCAGTGGTTTCCCGTTTGGTAATTAATTTTGAATTAACTCACAGAGTCTTAAATGTAGTCTTATGGCAGCTAAACCTACATAATATAGCATTTTGGCCAATTTGTCTGTCTGAATTGTATTTTCATAATGGTTTAAACACCAGGTAGTAAGAAGACGTAACAGCAGAGTAACAAAAGCTCTACAGCAAAATACTACACACATACTAATGGCACCACCCAACCAAATTTCCTTTCTCCAATTACATGCATCTCTGATATATCATAAACAACTAAAACCCAACATAAATCTCCCTCTGCTGCACACAGGGCAATTACAGATTTTAGCCTCATCACATACCGGAAAACAGAATGCAGATCAGCAGAAACTCGCTGAACTGAATCAAGAGAGATGTTATGTAGACGCTGAACGTAGGCCCGAATCTTTGTCTAACTGACGTACAGGCTTACATCTTACCCATGGAAACTCTGGCTGAAAAAGCTTATAGCAAAAAAAGAAACAGGGAAGCAGTCAAGGTGCTGCATACGGCCATTAGTACGCTAATCAAGGAATGGGATAATAAGCCTTTTGTTTTGTTTGAATTTAGCAATCAGACTGCTACAGCTTATGTATGAGCATATATTTAGCAAAATTAGCAAACAAAGTTAGCAATCAAGTATCTGAAAGAGATCATCCCATGCGTCTGACGAGGCACGAAGGTTTATGCATGAAGAAGATCAAGGCAGGGTCTTTGGGTTTGTCTGCATTGCAGTAGAAAGGCTGCTGCAGGGAGAGGAGCGCTGATCACCCAAGTCTGCAGCGGCCAGCTGATCAAAGGAGCGGCTAATTGATAGGGAAGTCATTTGGCTAATTATGATTTGGTTGCTCAGATCTTACACATTTTTAGTTAAATAAATCTCTGCCTTGACAGATGGACAGTAGTCTGGTATCTCTTGAAGCTGAACGGGCTGTATCTGAACATCTAATTGGAGGTTATAGGAGTGAGGAAATAATGTTCCATCTGTAGCTCTCAGTTACACAATGCAAGCATTAAGTATCTAGTATCTCTGATACAGAGCAGGGTCAAGATTCATTTTTCATATGGATGAACTATTATTGGATGAACTATTGAGCAATATTTCCAAAATCCCATAATTTGATGAAAATGAGTTTGACTCTACTATTAGTACCCTTTAAAGTAGCTGATGAAAATGCCTTACTGCCAAAGTAAAGTAGAAAATAAAGATATCAATATATGATTGGTTCTAACAAAGAAGAAAAAGGTTATAGTCAGTGGATCCTGCAGTCACAGGGTAAAATCAGACATAGCTGAATACTTTCACTACTGATCTAAAACCTGGCATCTTACATACTGACTATTAAAACTGCACAGTCATCTTGCAAAAAACACAGTATCACAGTCAGGTACAAGTTTTACAAAACAGAAAGGAAATTCTGAATAAAAGGGATCCTCCACCCCACTTGTATTAGACTGTTAGTTAAAGATGGAAAGACTGGAGGGATATTTTTCTGTTCACTGGTTGGTAGAATGAAGGGGTTTCTCTTGAATGTAGGGGAACAAAGTGGACCTTTGCTGACTTTGCCAGAAGAGCAAGAGCTGCGTTCTAACTATTTCCCTTTCTTATTTAAGATCACCTCATCCAGATGGCTTTACTCTGTCAGAGCTCCTTTGAAAAGCCTTGGCAGCACACCCTCAAAAGACACCACAGTTCCCTTTTGCCCTTCCAGTTGCTTTCAGTGGAAGTTACAACTACTGTTGTGCAGGATTTCACCCGCTCTGACTTGGAATACTTGGGGAAAATACCTTACATTTCTTCCTAAAAGCTTCTGAAGCCTCAATTTCCATCTGTATTGAGGGCACAATAAATAATGCAATAGCAGACAACTTTATGAAAAGATGCTATGAAACATGAAGTGCATAGAAAAACCAACCCACCAACCTTACTTGCATTGGGGTTTCGATCCACTGAATAAGTATTCAGAGTTGAAGGGAACATGTTAACAAACTCTGAAGTAGAACCTATTTTTCTAGCCCAAACCGTAGTTAACCTAATTGCGCAAAGCAGCAGGAATTCATAATAATTTTTACATTCAACAAATATGTAAGAAAAAGAGCTTGGTTTAGGATAAGCTATAGTAGGGAATACAATCATTTGTTCTCTCTATTCTTACCTTCAGTAGACAACTATTTGTGTTAAAGAATAAAATTTAGTGACAAGTGCTCCATACATACATATCCAACTATTTTATTCTCTGAGGACTGTTTTTTATGTATTTGGGAAAAATAAATGTGTGAGGGAGACTGTGATCTTTCTCAGATGCAGCAGATCCGATTGCTGTGTTTCTACAAGGCCATGTAGCTAATACAGCTTTAACTTAAGGCCACAGCAAACTAAATCAATCTCGTTATTGTCAGTTAACTATAATCTTTTATTTACTTGGATCTGACACTAATTATAGTAGAGCTTTCATAGTGATAGATATCTTCTAATACATTTATCAAGGACAAAATACCGACTACTGTAATAAGACAGTGACCTTGGGTCAAATTCTGTTAATTTACATAGATATAAATCAAGATTAATTCTTTGAATTTATACCACAATACAAAAAAAAAATGGTTTTATGCTTTATATTTTGATGCTGTGTCTCTTGAATGAAGTTAATTTGGACTCCATTGTACATGTCAGTCTTCTACATGTCATTTATATTTTTTAATACAAAACCAAGCATTTCCACATACATCTCCAAAAGAAAACATTTCCATGAAACAATAAGGAAATCAAGATCCTCATTGTTTGTTGCTCAATGCTTCAAAATGTCTTTTGAAAACGGAATTGTTAAGTACAGCTTATAGATCTGTAACAAAAATAGCTTATGCAGTTGTATGCAACACTCAGATTTTTAGCTGAATGGGCTCATCGCAATCTGGCATTGTTCAATCCTCTACCAGAGCTCTCCTCATCAGACGTTCACCAGGTGTGTCGAGATACACAAGCAGGCAGCATTTGGGGCAGAAGCCTTGCATAGGGAACAGTCTGATTCTTGACTGTCTCATAAGAGGTCTTTTAATTTCTTCCATCTGGCCGTTCCCATCGCAAATGAAATCTAAACCTCTGGAGTGAGATTTGCATGCACCCTTGACATGCTGTGTCTGGGTGCTTAGACCAGAGAGTCTGCACTAAGATATGCTGTTTGCACTAAAATTTAAATCATCACATTACAAATGCAGAGATGGGTTTTATTATTATTGCTATCAGTATTTTGAAAATTTGCTGAAGACAGCTATAGCTGGGGGAAAGAGGAGGAGACGCGCTGCTCCCGTTGACTCCACTTTCAATGTGGCTGAAGGTGTGGGAAGCCTCTAGTCCCTACTCCCTTTTCCAAAACCAGGACTTTTAAAAAGGTGGTTGAATCTGATAGCCCTTCGAGGTGAATTTCCAGCAGGTGCAGAGGACAGCTGATAGTAGAGAGGCAGCAGTGAACGGGCAGCAGATGGGCAGGTCGGTGGGAAGGTAACCCCAGGCTATCAGTAGACAGCCAGGGCATGGAGGGCAGCCCTGTGTAATCAGCAAGTGGATCAAACAGCAGAAAGATTTCACCTCTTGGTTCACCGCAAGTCATTAATCACACCTGTTGGGTTTTGTGAACGTCTTTTTTTAAGACGTTTTAAGGACATGGCCAGCCCTTCTTCCTCACTTCAGTCTGTGGGATTAAACGGACACAGCACAACGTGAATACCGTACATGTCAGCAACGCTTTTTTAGAAATGTGTATCTTAATTTTGTTGGGTTACATGAATATCGTATTTTAAACCCCGTTTGAAATAAAGATGTGTTTATTGTACAAGCTTAAAATAGGAAAGTATTGCTAAGGACTCTCTAGTCACTGTGGCTGTAACAGCCTTGGAAACACGAGCTGTGAGAGCTAAAGGCAAGGAAAGCTATGAAGGAAGGTAAAGAAAACAGACAGGTAACATTTTCCTATTGAATATCATTTATGAGGCATACAGTGCAAAGTATTAATGACATGCGGCCCTTAAAGTTTAGGTTTTTAAAATTCATTAAAACAGCGCTATTTTTACAATGAAAATCATACAAATGCAATAAAAAGGCAAATTGGTGTAACACTGAATTCGTATGCATGACTTTGGACTATAGCTCCCATCTCATGTCGGATTTTATTTTTCTGTAGAAATGCACTTTTGTATTCCCAATTCCACAAATGATTAAATCTAGTTTTGGTTGGGGTTTTTTTGTTGGTTTTTTTTTTTCCCCCCAGTGTGTGTGTGTGTTTTTTTTCTTACTGATACTTTTGAAAACTAGATAGCACACATCAACGGCACTTTGTCTGTTTGGAGCCCCGCCACTAACTCAGATAGTAAGTATCCAATTTGCATTTATATCAAAATAGAAAAAGACAAGAACACTGCCACCAATTTAGCACCTCCTCATGCTCCCAACCTTCTTTTCCTCTCCCGCTGCCCTTACAGACCTTTCCCCAGCATAGCTGAAATTAGCCTATCTGCATACACAGCATTGACAGACATATTCAGAGGTTCTTCTAATTTGATTTTTATCAACTCAACAGGGAAAATGTGAATCTTTGCTGCATCTCATTAGGGACCAACCCATTACACTTATTTGAACTCCCAACCAGAGATGGATAAATAATTAACAATTACTAGATGATTTAAATACAATTTTTACTCATAAGAAGACTGCCTTTTTTTGGCAAATATTTTTATTATTGCCTTTGGAAACACCCTGTGAACTATTTCTGTAAATAAATCTTGGTCTATAGTTTCTAGATTTGTAGGGGATCCTCTGGGGCATTTGTTATTCAGCACTTACAGGCTGAAATAATTTTCTGAAACGATAGATCACTGATTATGTTTCTGTCATGTCTTTGGATGGCTGCAATAACTAGAATTATTTTCTGATGTGAATATTATTTTTTTTTAAATCTAAAGCAAAATTTGCTGCAATACTATTTTAAAATCTAAGTTTCCATGAGCATTCTTGTCACTAAAACCACTAGACGGTTTGAATATACCAAAACCCATGTCCATTTGAACGAATAAAATTATGCGTGTAGCAGTGTTTTGCAACCTTTCTGCAATCTCATAGGAGAGTAAGATATGAAATAGATATATCACTGCATTCGCTGAAGGTTGCTTCTGTTCTGGTACTCTTCCAGCCTCAGGGGCAAGAGAGTCAAATACCAGTCTCAGATCCGGAGTCTGAATGAAAGTAAAAAGGGAAAAATCTCAATACGCAAGCAACCAGAGCTGAGATCAGGAGGGAGGAGCAAGGAGCTATGTTAAGAACAGAAAAAAATATGGAACTGACAAGGAATGAAAGCAAGCATCCTCTGCTAACAATGTATAGAATATTTAATGGTTTTGTTCCAGGACCTAAACAGCTCCCTACATGAATAAAACATGCACCTCTCTGTTTCAGGCATTATTCTTCCCGTGTTTAGGGTTTTTTCACAAGCCTTTACTCTGTCCAGGGACCAAGGGAAGTAAGAGGGAAATAAAGGTATGGGTATGCAGGCATGTATAGGTTAGAAAACACGCACATATATAAATTCAGAGAGCTTTCAACTTGGAAAGCAAGAATTATCAATGAATGGATTTAACCCATATTTAATTAACTCGATATTTAATTATTAAAACACCACAACTATAGCAGTATAAAAAATGGTTGCCTGGATACTATCCTTCTTTCCAAACTGTATAATTACAAATTCCATAATACTGAACTCATCCTAATACTACTAAACAATATTTATCTACTAACAGAACAAGTTATGATTCTTGCTAGATTAACTGAAATTGTGCAAAACTATTCACTTGTCAAAAGAATTAGAAAAAATATTCACGTACACAGCTCCTGTTAAAGAAATGTGGAGGCATACTTTTTTTCATAGGGGAAAAATACTCAGAAATAAAAATATATACTAACACATCAAAGAAAAAACAGTGAAATGAATCTGGAAAATAAACAGTGTTATGAAAGGAAGCCTCAGAAAAAAAAAGTCCTTTTTTAAGACAGGCTTTTTTCCACCTGTTTCTATAGCTAAAACTAGAAGGAAAAAAAAAAAAAAAAGTCTGTTGTAAATATATATTAAGAATGAAGCTCAACAATTATTTTGGCTTCTCAACATTCCAAAATAACTATCTCTTGCTTTAAAGCATTCCTTAATTTATTTGAACAATTCTTTGTCTGCAGCCTATTTATAGTGGAGTTAAATACTCAATAAACCAAAAGTGAGTTGCTTTGATTATAAGCTTGCTATGTTCTGCTTCTTGAGTGGATGATAGGTCTTGGAATTAGCTGTCTGTGTGAATTCATTAAAGATACTGGTGAGAAGCCAGTAAGCTCCTTTGTGGAACCAGGTAGCTGAAACAATTTGAGACTTCCTTCCTCACTATTGAGCTTGATAGGACACACACAGGACATTTGGGAAGAGGAGTTTCAGTGAGTATTATTTTGTGACCGTTTTTCTATCAATGAGAGAGAAGTAGAAAGACCAGTGAAGCAGTGAAAAAAAGCTGCAAATAAGCCTGGGGCACAGCCAAGGAGGCTCTGGAAGATCTGTCCTTCAGGGAAAAAAAAAAAAAAAAGAAAAACTATGAAGGAAAGCTCCTGGGCTGAATGTCGGAGAGCTGGAGACATCATCTGTGTCGCAATTCCTGGCTAAGGGAAAAGAGCTTTGGATACTCTTTGTGACTAAATAGGACTGTGTAAATAATAAATAAATAAATAAAAATTACTTATAGCATCATTTTTTTCTTCGTACCTGAATCAAACTCCAAGAGCCTGAATTTGGTTAACTGCTTAAAGATGCAATGTAAATGTAAATGTTACATATGGAAATCATTTTCCAAGGGAAGTACCTAGGAATTGGTCCTCCTGATGATCCACGATAGAACAAACAGTGTAGGTACTTTCATAGCTCATTGATGTCTCAGAAAATGAAAAATATGATTTAAAACAAGGGCCGGACACATAAAAATGAATTAAAGCAGCGTCTGAAAGGTTTCTAGAAAACAGCAGAGGGATGTCTTGCTTTTGGAGATCAAACATCTGTTAAAGTAACAACCAGACCGTCTAGACAGATTATGAAGTCCATTCGTCTCACAATGGCAAGACAAATCAGGACGAAGTGACTAGTAATGCAATTACTACTGACAAAAATATTTTTCATGGTGAAAGGGTAGAGAAGTTAAAGGAAACTTGCGATTTTTTAACAGAAAGGAACCACAGCAAGGCCTTAAGCACCTGAGAGAGGACTGGAAAGACTGCAGAAGGCTTATTTGGTAATATTTGGAGTATTGACAGAAAAAAAAAAAGCCCAACCCTATTTCCAACAACCATCCACTTGTGCTAAAGAACTTAGAACTTCCATCACTAATGTGACTTGGCCACCCCAGTATAGTGTCTGGTCTTTTTCCAAAGTTTCATTCCAGCCATTTGTCAGAGGTGGGTAAGGCGCAGTTGAAAGCTAAAAGGAGATGTAAAGAAGAAACTCTACCCAAGCTGATAGAGGACCTTGGGAGACTTGCCTTCTTGGCACAAGAGATTAATTGCTTCTAGGATAAACCAGCAATGGCCTGTTTTATAGCTCCTATGAAATTTGTCATGGAACTTGCAGTGATAACTGAAGAGGATGCATCTACCAGGGCAGGGAAAGAAAGCTGTTTCCAATAGTCCCCAATACATCCTGATGTCTAAGACGTCCATGGGACAGAGGGTTCTCATCTGCTCCATGACATTCCTTAACAAATATGATCAGTTTGTAAAATAAGAAAAACAAAAAGTAGTGAAAAAACCCAGGAAAGTAGCTCAGGGAGATATATGTAATACCATACTGGCTCAGTCACAAAATCCATCAGCTCAGTGTCCTGTTTCTGAAAATTGCCAGAAGCAAATGCTTAGGAAAATATACTACCAACAAGACATGTGCAGACTCATCTTTCCTCTGGTTTATCTTCCCAGGTACTGACAGCCAGTGGCCAGTGAACGTCTCAAACTGATGGTTGTATCAGGTATAGTAGCTACTGATCAATATTACTACCAGGAATGTGACTAATCCCTTTTCTGCACCTACATTTTTTTTTTTTTTCTTGAATTGTAGGGATAATTTAACTATGTCCTGAGTAAAAACACTGTGAAGAGAATGGCTACAAAACTCAATGCACCACAACTCTTAAGAGGTCCAGTTCTACTGCAGACCAAGCATAAAACAAACATTAGCTGAAAGTCACCTTCCTGTTGCAAGAAAAAGAGGCAACACAACTTGGAGGCACCAGTCTGTAAGTGTTGTTTACCTCTGTACCTGTTTTTCCTTGCTTACTGAAAAGTAATAATAATGCTAGTAATGNTTTTTTTTTCTGATTCTCCCCCATCCCACCAGCAGGGGAGGGTGAACGAGCGGCTGTGTGGTGCTTGGTTGGAGGCTGAGGTTAAACCATGACACTTAGTAAGTAGCAAGAGAGAAGAAATCACAAGAAGGCAGCACTTTCCTTCAATTGACAAGTCTATTTTTAGGACACTTTCCCCTTTGGGACAGCGCTTGCACTATTGGATAAAGACAAACTTAACTGCTCCAGCCAAAACCTGAAATTGGAAGAAACTGAAAGAAATATTTTTATGAGGTTTTACTTGTGCATTTAGTAAAGAAGGAAGAAACTTCCCAGGCCATTTGGTCGTTTATCAAAGATATAACTGAGCCTTGGGCCATTTTGTAAGCTTCCACCCAGTTCCAAAAAAACCCCCAAACTTCACTGAGGATACAGTCCAAGAGAGCAGGCAATACATATTGATCTTAATAACTGTATGTATCCAAATACTTCTTACCTATACTTACTGATGTATTATGGTGTCTAATTTTTATTTGGTATATGAGTGATTCATTTATATATGTGTTAATCAGTATCAATGCTTCTTGTATTATTAACTTACCTGCATAATTTCTAACATCTGTTTTATTTCCTGACCAACAATTTAAATAACCTTTCTGTGATATACAGTAAGTTGTTTATATCAGCATTCCCACAGTTCGATCCACTTAGGTCAGGCAGGAAAACTTCTAATTAACTACATCTCTCAAGCACCTAAATTGCTCTGCTTGAATTTCTGCAAAGTTAAAAATCTCAATAGGGTCAACATCATTTTAAAGGATTCTTATTGATTAACATCCTAGATGCAATAGAAAGTTCAATTGTTTTTTCCACACCACATAAAAGGAAGGTATTGGCAACTGGAAGTGATCCGAAGGAGAGGGAGAGATTGCTTGCAGAGCAAGCCAAGGCCTGTTGTAATTTAAAGTCATGCCCTTTGAACCTGACCATATTTAAGAGGCTAATGGTGCTGACAGTGCATGACCTGCCTCATCAGTTTGTTTGTTATATCAGGCGATAGATTATTTTCTGTTGCATGCTAAAACCTTTGAAATGTATGAAAGACGTGTGAATAATTTTGCAGAAAGCTAACCTACTCTGTGAACATAAGCCGTGGGTGAGAATTTCCTTTCAATAAATGAAAATGCAGACACTAATGAACTGTCTATGGCCAGACACTGAGTTACAGAGTGTTAAAGGACTCCGCTCTTTAAAAAAGGAAAACGTTGTCAATTTACTGTTTTCCTGGCTAAGACAAAATATATAATATGCATCCTGAAAATAATTATATTTTAAAATGTGCAAAGTTTTGGCTTTATAACAAAATCTGCCACAAAAATATACAAAGCTATTGCCAGAATCGTAATTCCCAATGGCGTAAAGCACAACAGTAGTGAAAATTTTTAAAACCGCACAGTTAAGACAGCTTCCGTAGACCTCCACAAGTGAAAGATGAAGTCAACCGCACTGCATTTTTTAGCTAAGATCTGCTTATCATCTCATAAATCTCCCCCATTTGAACACCTATTATAGACTTGCATTGGGAATCAATGCTGTTCTCTGACCTGGTCAAGAGCCACTTCCCTCCTGTATGGTGCGGAGGCAGGGCAGTACGGCTCCTGCGCAGGTTAGGAAACTCTGCCGAGATCCTGGGCCACATCAAAATATTCTGGATGGGGCCAGCGGAGAATATAGGTAGAGAAGCTGTAAGAGTTGTATAGATTCCTAATGCTAGGAAAGCTTATCTTCACGTGTTTAAAACGTGGTTAGCAATACACAGTTTTTATTATGACTGTTTTCATGAGTTTTTCAGCAAGGTTATAAATTCCCAACTTTTTTGACCAAAAAGGCCATATTCAATAATTTTAAGAAATATACAGCAATGGCTGAACACACTGAAATTCCCAGCTTTACTAGGATGATGACCAGTATCTCACCTGCCAAATCCAAATACGATGAAAAGGTCAATTAAGAAAGGCTAGGATCTTAAAATGAAATACGCAAAGGTAAAGTCCATTTGAAAGGCAAATAGAAGGAGAAATGAAAAAAATAATAAAAAATATAGCTGATGGAAATTCCGTACTAGCAAACACAACACTTTTTTTTTTTCCCTTGGAGGACACAGTGGACCCTATCAGAACTGGAAGTGAGTGAGCACTTGCAATGCATATTTAATTCAGCGGGTAAAGTCCTAACTGTTGAAAGCATTAAGCTCAGATGTTGCATGTTCCATTGGCATGAAGGAAACAAAATGCTTAACCACAAACACATCCACTCCCAAAGTTTAGCTTTATCTGACCTATAATATGTATTTAATATAGCAATGCTCTCGAGAGAGTTCTGGTGACTAAATACTACTTTGTAAAGGAGATCACATTTCATTTATATTGTGCAGTCCTGAAAAATTATGTGCTTCTCTTACACAACATAAAGGTCAAATCATTAGCCTGGAAAATTTCTGCATTCAGAGTCAGAGAGAAGAGCTGTCTGCAGCTTTCTTATTCAATGTCTCTTCAAAGGTTTGGCTGGGTATTTCATAGGGTATCTCAGATATCTTCAAACTGGTAATACGTACTGTTCAGCTTAGTCACACAATGCTCTCTAGAATGCAATAAATTTGATTCTTTGTTTGCCATGAACAGTTTTAGGTTAAGCATAGTTCCAGCACTATGAACATGTCTTTCTGTATTGCTTCTATTGATAGATTATCTATGTACAATGATTTTAACGTCAAGGTCAATTATGTGCAGGGTCACTGATTACTTGCACCCTTACCTTCTCTTAAGAACCATAAAATTTTGACCTACCAAGAACATTTTCACTCTTTATTTCCACCAAATCGTCTCAGCAAGAGAAAAGAAAAACAATTCTGGCTGAACCAGTTCTGTCAATTCTTTAAAATATGATATCACTATCTGAAGTGATTTATGTGGCACATCAGATGAATGGGAGCATATATCAATTGTGTGATCTATGATGCATGCGTGTCATGTATTGTGACAAAAAATTGATGCAACAACGAAATGTAATAGGTGCAGTCACAACAGACCAATATTTTTGTTACGTGTTTCAAGGAATACCACGGAGCAAAATATTTCACATGTTTTAATATTTACAAAAAAATTGAACACGTGGGAAAAAAGATATACAGGAAAACTTCCTCCCACTTAACTTTCTTGATGCTGTGACATATTTAGGTATGGCTTCCTTCATTTTACATGCTCTGCAATTTTCAGGGTGGAGCAAGGAAGACTACCAATACAAGAAATCGTCATTCTTTATCTGCCAAATCGGAAGACAGCCAAGGCATTTATGTTCAAGTCATTCAAACAGCTTGTACCACCACCTGGTACTCAATTTTTTTTAGGTTCATTCCTTCTTAGGAAAAGAAATGGCATGTATATATTTAAATGGGGATGTTTAATCTTACATAAATCATGCAATATCATAAATATAAAAGTATTTAATCAAATAAATGAGCTACACACACTCATCTGTGAACGAAGGGACATCAGCATCTCATGGAGACTAGCTACAGATCAACAGAGATAAAGCACTTCAGGTCCTTACGGTAAATGATTCCTGCAATAACGACGTATCTCCAAAACAAATTACAGCCCTTACATAGGGCAGGCACACCTGACAAAGGATCTGGGGGAGACTTATGCCTGTGTGGAGTAACAGGTCAAGACTGGGTATCCTACAGCATGTACAAACTACCAGACACTTGTGTTTAGTCTTTGAACCTCTCTCTTAATGGCATATAGATTTTGCTGGCAGCCCACAGAATGTCTACAGTGTATACGCATAAAAAGATACAGAGTTTTGCATTAAATAAAACGGTCTAAAACTTGGCTCTTGTGTAACATTATTAAAAAGGCAACCTCATATATGCAAATCTACACTGCAAAAATAGTAATTATTTTTTCATTGCAATTTAGACAAAGCCACGGACACAGTATTTTAGTGGAATTTGTTTTAAACTGATATCTGAATCTCCATAAAATAAAAAAATAAATATATCTGACTTAATTTAATAATTATGTAAGATTGGGTAAGATCTTTCATGACCAAAAGCAAAGCAAATAAAAAGGAACAAAACTAACTCAGTAGATGTCTCATCAACTCTCTGCGTACTATAAACTGTGCATTCTTACCATTTTTCTAATGCTTTAAAAACTCTATTCTAGAATCCCTGCAGTCATCCATAGGGATAAGTAAATAGCTAAAAAGAAAAAAAAAAAAAAAATTGCCTGTGATCTCAGTTCCTTCGTAGCGTGTGCTTTGACACAGAGCTTTTATTTTTATTTAATTTCCTTAGCAAAGATGACTCAGTTCCTACACTGTCATTCCCATCAGTGCAGCCGATACCTAAGCTGGGGTTAATACCCAAACTGAGGATAGACTTCAGCAGCAGTTCAGTAGAGCAAAGGAACCAACACTCTTGGCTCAAAGAACATTTTTAGAGCAAAACTCTCAGAGCTGCTGTGCTGGTTTTGGCTG
>VZTL01039604.1:0-28381 GCA_013400535.1 Scopus umbretta
GGGTTAAACCACAACAGAAGATAATAAGGAGAAACGTGGTGGAGTGGGATCCAGAACAGTTGTCCTGCTCTGGATTCTAACGAAAACTTCACAGATAGTGCCAGGAAAGACAACTGTAGACCCATCACCCTGGACTGAACTGTGTTACACCAAGCAAACCTACTTTTAGTGTCTCCTGATGTTTTGTGCACTTCAGAATTTTCAAAGCAGCAGTAGTTTATATCCACCTTGCCTACTCAAAACAGTGCTTTCTGGGAGGGAAACAGGAATGTCATTAGACTGGGTCATACTGGCCTATATTGAGAAGCACTTTTAGATACCTAAGCCTGGGCTTTTAGGAAATGCTTAGGCAGAAGGGGCATTTCACCTCCTCTGACCCATGCCTGGGTTGGATTTGATTAAAATTGAAAGAGTGACTATAAGAAAGAAAGGAAAGTCAAGCTGGGCAGCAGGGCAGGTGCTGCTCATCTGCTGGAGCCTGAGCATTGCTGATGTTTTCAGAACTGCTCCCCATCTGTGTGCTGTGCTTGGTGCTTGGGCTTGAGGAGGTTAAAGGAGCTTCTGTGCTGTCCCGAGCAGCAGAGGAGAGCTGGTGCTGGCTAGGGAACAGGGCATGGTTGGACTAGCAGCTAAGACTGTTTTAGGATTTACTCCCCCTTGTTTGTTCTTCTACAAGCAGCCAGAGCTTGTGCATCGACAGCTTGAGGCCTGTGGGGGAGGGGAAGTGTATGCAGGAGGCTATAAGCTTGTCTGTTCATCCCCCCCACTGCACTAATTGGTGTGGTAAAAGATATTCTTCCTCCCTGGGGAAGATTTTTCCTCCCTATTGGGGACCACCATTTCTTACTTAAACTGTTACTCTGAATTGGTATGTAGAAATGCATATTAACTTCAGTTCCAGTTCTCAGCCAATACATCTCTTAAGATAATAATTCAGAATGAGAGAACATAATTCAGATCAAATTTGAGCTTCCCTTTTGAGAATAAAAACACTGAAGATGTCAGGATACCCGGATGTTATGAACACATCAGGAAAGGGGTTTCCCAGTTTAATTACAGCAAATACTGTTGTGAACTGGTGCTACAGAAACACCTTTGAAAATTTGACTCCTTCCCCTGCTTGCCTTTTTGATGGCAGTCTCCAGCAGTCTGTACTCAGTGATCTCATCTTTTCACCTGTACTCTTCCAAGTCCTGGTCTCTTGACCTTGAACTTTCTCAATATACAATTTCTCAGTCAAGGTATTGGTTAAAGTCCCCTGTGTCTAACACTAACTCGCTGACACGTTTTTAAGAGATGGATGTGAAACGAGCCAAGCTAAAGTGTGGTATTACCCCTTTTTAACGTGCCAGTTACTTCCCTAGGCATTAGTTAGAAGAGCTGTCCCTGGCTGTAGAGAAAAGCTTCGTGTTTATTGTTTTTGTAGCTGCTGTAATTTTACTGCATGATTCTAGCTAAATACTCAGTGCTTGTATAGGGAAAATCGGCTGGCTATTTTCATTCAAAAAGCTGGGTTATAGAAGTTCACAGCACCAGATGGCTGCGCATACTTATAATGCTGTGGATTATTAAAGGGCTGTTGTATTTTCCTCTTTCATCCTTCCTTTATTTCTCCTCCCCACATCAACATATTAATGCTGAATGCTTGGGAATCTGTCCTGCGCAGACTTTAGCACATTACATCTTTTCATTGGAAACTTTTTGTTCCAGCCCTTTTGAACTGGTTGGTTTTGATCAACTCTTTGCAACTGCTTGTGGGCTGAATGATGCCTGGGACTGTGCAAGCCTCTCGTTATTGGAGCCTCAGTGCTAGTCCTAGGCTGGTTCACCACGTGATGTCTCATAGTTGCTGTCCCCAACCTGCTCCTTTGGTGTTGATATTTTCCATTTTCTGAAGTCATGCAGAAACCTCCTAAATTAGACAAAACTGCTGTGTAAGTGTGAATGTATGAAAGATGCAATGCAAAGAATACTTGGGGACCTTCAATTAATTTATTTTTAAAAGTCAACAGTATGTCACTTGTCTAACACCAAGGACATCTGAATTTTAAAATGCAGCTACTCTGAAAAATGATAGAAGATGGAGAGATATGCTCTGCCTCCAGCAGCATTCATTCATATTAGATTGAGTAATTTTTGTAAAAAATACCTTTGCTGTTCATATTTGTGATACCTGGGTGCCATCTGTTTCCAGATTGACTTTCTTGTTAATGGTTTTTAATGGTCCAGATGTCATAAATGTGATTGCAAACAGCAACAATCGGCAAACATAGAGCAGAGATGTATATAGGGACATGTACACAATTCTGAGCAGTGGCAGGGCTAGGCGTGTCTACAGCATGGGAAGTAGGTGTTGAAAGACTTGCATCCCACATAGGTTCTGCAGGGCCAGAAAGGCTCATCCTGATGCACGTAAATAACATCTGGAACAAACTCCTTTATATTAAAAATTCCGTCTGCCCAGGTCACGGGTGGTCTTCGCAGCTTCTTGAAGAATGGTATCTGCATGGCCTGTCCTTGAACGGGGACTAGTGTGTATCTGGGGAAGGATGCACTGCTGAAATCTGGAGACTTCTGAAATCCGAGTTTAAAAAAATACTTGGGGGAGGGGGGGAACCTCAGAAACCTGAATATAATAGAAATATTTTAAAGAACTAGTGCTGCACAGGAAAATGGAACAGAAACATATTTGCCATGTATTTTAAGCTAAAAACAAGTAAAACAGATGTCTCATTAGCTTGTTTGCAGTGCAGGTTTTGATGACCACTTAGCAGCAGCATGCACTCCCGTCGCAGGCAGAGTAAAATTCAGAGACTCTGTTCTAGTATCTAAAATCAGCCCTGAAAGCTTCTCTGCCTACAGACTGCTGGCTCCTGCCTCCACCTAGGTTTTGTTTAGTTAGACAAGAAGACTCGCATTGGTAACACAGGTCAGCGTTTTATTTCGGATGCACGTGTTGGGAGCTCTCTGCCAGCATACGCCAGGTTCGTGCGTGCTTCAGCTGGAAGTGAAAGAGGTGGGTTGGTTGTTCAAACTGGAGAACAATGCACTGTTTGTTCCCCGTGTGCCAGTGGCGCCTCAGTAGCTTTTATGCTGATGTGAATAACAAGCAGGGGTGGTGATGGGATTTAATCACAGAGGGCCTAGTGCTGTACACAATCACCTAGCCTAAGTGACACTCAGAGGAGGGTCTCTTGCTTTTCCTCCTCCCTCCTCCTCCAGACTCAGAGCCTGAATCTGAATAAAACATAGCACACTTGAGAACTCTTTAAGGCATTGTAAACGAGGCTGCTTTCCCCTGGGTTTATTGTCTAGCTGGGCTGTAGTTGCAGGTTGGCAATATGCCCCACGTTTTATGCAGCTTAGAACTTCAGGAGGATACTTTTGTGGGAAATGCTGGTGCACCTTGGAAGTGGTAGCTCCCATTCCTGAAGGGCCAGAGGTACAAACCTCCACTGCAGGAGTTTCTCCTGTTGTCGTTAAGGCTGTAAGACAGACTGTGGTGGTGGTTTCATACTTGGTGGAAGTGCTGCTAATTCTGGACTCTGTGCCAGTCACTCACTTGGGCCTCACAATCACTTGCAGCCATGGTAATGTGCTTTGTGCTTCATGTTTTTGTAAAGGCTGACTGGCAAGGGAGATTCAGGCCTCTGCAGTTCTGGGTGTCCCTCACATTCCTTGTCACATCATCTGTAGAGTTATGTCAGTTCTCATGAAAACAACATGTTACTTGGATAGGAACCAGGAAATCAATATGTAGTTTTTCCTTCAGTGGGTGTGGTCAAGACTCAAAGCAAAGCTTGGAGGTCAGATGACTGGTAGTTCTTTTATTTGCACAGGACTAACCAGAAGATCCCTCTGTGGCTTTGTGTCTCTAGGGAGAATGTCAAGGAGCTTCAGTGTGTGCATGTGGGCTTGTGCACCAAGTGCTATATCTGTGGAGTTGAGGAGACTTCTTAGATGGGAGCAGGGAGCAGTTGCTGTTAGCTTGGAGAATGCTGTAGTCAGGCTCAAGCAGGTTACCTATGAGAAATGGGTCTGTCTGAAGTTTGCCTGGTTGCCATCTCAGACTTCATTCATGATTTCACCAGGCAATGAAAGCATGATGAGACTTTGGAGTTTGAGCATCAGAGTGACCCTATGTCACCTGAGTGACCCTGTGGTCCTTCTCTAGGTTATCTACGAAAGTGCAGGCTGCTGAAAGGTGTCATCTGGGCCTGGAGGGATGTAAGGGGACTGCACATGAGAGTAAAGATGTACTGTTGTTTCCTTTAGTTGTTGCAGGGACCCTCATTATTTCTGCATTAGGGTGAGCTGTTCAGATTTACTTACTGCAGTTTTTCTCTGGAATTTGTCATTGCAGTTGTGAGATTAAAGACAAAGCTATCTGATGGTGGTTAGCTGATGCAGCATTTCATGGCCACTGGATGTGAGCATTTTCCTCCCAAGCCATTCTCTGTTTCTCCTCAGAGAAGCAGAGGGGCAAAATCTCCCCTAGATCACTTCAGTACTGTCATGTGAACACAGCTTGTGTCCTGCACACATATCCTTCTTGTTGTTCTTCAAACACACCAGTGTCAACCTTCCTCAGCTCTTACACAAACTCCTGCTGTTGCCCTGCAGTATTCATTGGGAGGGTTCCTGAGGTTTTGCTAAGTTAAAGCTGGTGTTTTGCCAACTGATGGAGGGTTTCTGGAGAGTGGATACATTTCTCCATGGACTGGGGTTGAAAATTGCAAAATTCATTCCACTCAGTACTTCAGCAGAATGTAGCCTTACCTCTTTTTAAAGTAAGGGCTTCAGTGAAATGAAACTAAAGATGTATATGGTGCAGCAAATGAAATCTCCAGCTGCATAAACAGATCAATAAACTGATTTGTGTTTGCTGACCAGAAGAAAAATCTAATTGCAAGTACTCCATATTCAATGTTTGTGGTGAAACTAGAGTAATTGGAATAATGAGAAATCCAATTTGCTTTTGCTTGGGATTTAGTCTTCTTTAGATTTCATTAAACTGGACTGGTGCGATGCACAGACCTCTCAAGGCTTAGGTTGGTTGTGTGTTCACAGTTTCTAGTTCTTCAGACTGATATGTTCTTCATGGATTTCTTCAAATTCTAAATTATCACATTTGCTGTCTTTTAATATGACTTGAAATGATTGAAGTAATATTGTTCCTGGTGTTTAGAGGCTCATTTCACCTGCCAGAATCTCCCGCTCTGTGTTGGGCAGCCATTGGTTGACTGATGTTTGAATGCATCTGAATGGCAAAATAGCTCTCAGGTTGCCTGAAGTTCCATATCTGTGCAGTTACTAGCATCTGAGAGAGGAAATAACGCTTTCCTGCATGTCCTGAGGATGTATTTCCAAGAAAAGTATTGTTGTGTCAGTCCTCAAGTATTTTTCATTTGAGTGCACCTCGTTGGCTTTAGGTGAAAAAGAGAGGATAGAGATCCTGGCATGATTGTATCTCTGTGAGGGACAATATTCAGAAAGGTAAAAGATTTTAGATGGACAGGAAGAAATACCTCAGGAAAAACAATAAGGTTGTAGTTGTGTGAATGTGTTTTTCTCCATTTGAGTGGGACAAAAGCTGCTTCAGGGTATCCAAGTCATCTCAATTGCTGGTAACAGTAATGAAGATGGTAGTAAAGAGTTCTTAAAAAGTTATCATTGCAAGGAGAGTAGAATTGTCACCAGCGTTTAATATCACTGAGTTAAGGTTGGTACATTGGATAGACATGCTGTTAGCTTAGATGTTTTATTAGCATTATTTGGAGAGTAGAAAATGAGTCCTCTATGAAGGAATCAGAACAGGGTGAGCTCTGCTAGGAGGAGGACAAGGACTGGAGGTTAATGGCATGTAGGTAATGGTGAATTTGTAATTTTAACTATATGAATAGCTGATAACTTAAGTCTTCAAAAAAGCTACAGAAAGTAGTTTTTAAAAATTAATTATTTTGGGTTTGTTTCTTTAAAACCAGTATTTTATCAAAAATTTCCTTCCTGTTCCTTGGTAAGCATTCCTGAAAGTTCCTTGCATCTAATATTTATATATATTTAGAACACTTTATGGGGTTGTTTCCAGCTGGGCTGAGTTGGCTGTTCCAGGGTTGACCAGTAGCAACATCTTCTAGATTTCCATGTGGGAGTGAGACTGAGTACCATGGCAGACTGAGTATCATTTCTCTAGTCTTGGTTTCAGGATTGATGCAGAGGTCAGTGCTTGCTCGCTAGATGTGCATCTTAAGGTGAAGGATCAGAAGAGAGCCAGGGGTCTGATGTCAGGATCTGCCCTCTGTGAGCAAGATGGCTCACATTCAAGCAGTAATGCCTTCAGTGAATACAAAGCACTTGGGCTGAAGAGGGTCTTCAGTGGGATATGGTTACTGTTCTTTTTGTAATAGCCGTATGGTTTTGGAAGATGACATGAGAAGATGAGGTGGAAGGCCTCAGGGCCAGCATCTGGAGCAGGACACAGGTCTGGGATCCCATGTCTGTCTGTGGTGCAGCAACTGCAGCAAATGCAGGACCAGGGGAACCAGGGAAGTCCTAGCCAGCTGCTGGAGAGACAGTTGAATCTGGGGATTGACTGAGACAACTTGTGTGTGTGCGAATGCATGTGTAGGTGTCTGCAGGGGTGAGGCACCTGGGAGGAGCAAAGATCCAGGGCCAGCTGCTGAACAGACTGCATGTGCAAGGTGTCCATAGGGCGTAAGCAAGGGGGTCTGTGCCACAACTGGAGTGGGGTCTGCAGCCTCAGGGCTTGCTGTGCCTAGGTCCCAGCAGCTGGGAAGACTGGGATCCAGTCTACTGGGATCCCAGCTACTGGGCAGGCTGTGTCCGAGCTCAGCTGCTGGAGGGATCCACGCTGCACCTATGCATGTATAGCTATTTCCCACTAATTCAGCCTCTCCCCCTAACAATCTCTCAAAGTAATTGTGTCTCATTTTCCTTGGGCAGATACTGTTGGTTACAACTTGGAAGATTTGAGGATGAAAGAGAGAATGGAAGAAACAATGTCCTGAAGCACCTTTTGGGGATGGGAGGAATTAATCAATCAGCAATGCTATGCCAGGATGTTTCATTCTAATAAGCTCTTTTGTATTTCAGCCCTGGCCCAGTGTGTCCAACCTGGCCAAGGATTTCATTGATCGTCTACTCACAGTGGATCCTAGTGACAGGATGACAGCTCTTCAAGCCCTGAAGCACCCGTGGGTGGTCAGCATGGCAGCCTCTTCCTCCATGAAGAACCTGCACCGTTCCATCTCGCAAAACCTTCTCAAGAGGGCATCTTCCCGCTGCCAGAGCACCAAGTCCGCACAGTCCACCCGCTCCAGCCGCTCTACCAAATCCAACAAGTCACGGCGGGTTCGGGAACGGGAGCTGCGAGAGCTCAACCTGCGCTACCAGCAGCAGTACACTAGTTGAGCACTGTGCTGGGGCTTGCTGGGCATCTTTCCAGATGTCTTCTCTGCAGTGTAGGTGTGCAGCACCCTTTGCCACACATTCACTCAGTGAGGAACATCCAGGTTCCTCCCTCCCTCCAGGTGTCTCCTCATCCATGAGGAGGTGCCCCCCCATGTGGAGGAAAGGGAATCTTGTGGTGGCCATCACACCCTGAGAGCTGTGCCATGGGGTCTCACGCAGGAAATGGGGGAGCCATGTGGGGAGAAGAGCTTGTTCTGTAGCCCAGGAGCTTGGTTGTTCATAGTTATTTATTAATTCCAGAGCATTAAGTTTCTTTCACTTGCATATGAAAAAAAAAAAATTTAAAAAAGTGTATGTACATGCATGTATGTGTGTGGACATACACATGTGGGTGTGTATATGTATTTAAAAATTATATATACCCAAATTTTGAGCTGGTTTAGTCAGACTCTATGGTGTCTTTGCAGTGAAGTTGGTATGAGTGACATGCAGTTAGAAGTGGCATAGCTCTGACTCACTGGCGTGCTGCCCACAAGCTCCTCGTCCCAATACGGTGCTGAGGAGATGCCAGACAGCAGTTTTCTGTTATGGCTGGGAAGCTATGAGGTTTCCCTCAAAGGCTGCCATCCACCTGATGATGTCAAGGGTTTACTCAAGCTGTGCGAGAGCTGCCATGCAAATTGGTAACCAGGCTGAAGTGCTGCAAGCTCAGAGCTGCAGTCCAGTTTCTTTGACCCAGACTGGGTGGGCACTCCTGATGGAAGGGTGGGAAGATGATCATCGTCCTGCAGGAACTTCATGGTACACAGAGAGATGTCTTTGGTAAGGCAGGTTTCTGGGGGGTTCCTCGCTGTGCCCCTTGAATTATCCTTCTACTATTTGCAGCAAGATCAGTGCCTACCACACAGGGTGTTTTATTCTTGTTGTGACATGGCCCTGTCATGTCTGTGACCTGTTACACATCTTGCGCCCTTCAGATTAGTGTTGCCAACTGTGTTACTTCACCAAAACTTTGGTGGTTCCAGGTGTTGCTCCCTGTCTGCAGATTTCATGGGGCTCCCCTGCTTTGCATGCCTGTTCTGCCCCAGTCTTGCTGCCCCTTCTCTGGGACAGTGAGGTGGTGGTGGGAGCTTTTGGGATGGCCACAAATGGCTCTGTAGCCATCAGGGTATGGGCTTGAGTAGTGGAGGTCCAATCCTAGAGTGTCAGCAGTGATAATGCCCTGGAGAAGTTGCACAAACACCTTAGAGCTGTTAGATTTGACTTAAATTCAATAGGAAAAAGCTGCCTTTTGGGTTGCCATGTGCTGGATGGGTGATGTGGGGGCCTCTTGTGAAGGACCTCTCTGGGGAGGTGGGGACTGTAGAGCTGAGCTTTGTGCAAGCCTGCCGAGATACATTCCCAACTATTTAGAGCGGCAAAGCGGGGCTGATGGCACAGTCTCAGGGTGGATTTGGCCTCTGGTGATGGCAGAGACAAGATCTGCAGTGAGAATGCTGGTGTTTGAAACTTTTTGTATGAAGCTATATGGTTTGCTTCATGCTGTGCACTTGGGAAGTGTTTGCTTAGCTCTGGGCTGGAGATGCAGGCTGTGCAAGCTGAAGGGTCTGGTGAGCATGGCCTTTCCACCCAGGATTGATGTCTGTGCTGCTGTGTTTTAGTGTCAGCAAGGTTTTAAGTTGTTGGTTGCGTCTCCAGGGAGCTTTAACCCTACTGGCCGCAGTCCCTCTTGGTTAGCAAACAGCAAAAGAGCACAGCTTCAGTAGGAGCAGGCTGAGTTTTCTGTGCTAAGGAAAAAAACAGGGAATTTCTAGGGACGTGCTTCCCACCCCAAAGCTGGGATGGGCCATAACTACTGTAAGCACAGCTCAATGTGCCCAAGCGTGCAGTGGGGAATATGCCAGAGGAAACCTGAGGACAGCCAGTATGTGTAGCAGGGGTGAATTCTAAATTCTTTGCATGGTTTTACATATTACTTTGAAAACTCTGGATCCTTTGCAGGCTTCCCTTTCTCCGAGTGGCCATTCTACCATATCACATGCAGTCTTTCTTCTGTCAGCATTAACAGATCCTGCAGAATTACCCAAATTTTTTTTCAGCTCTGTGGACTGCAAAAAAAGTTTATTCTGCTTCTGTTACCTTCTCATGTAGTCTTCCCTGGTTCGTTACCATGAACTATAAACTAGACATGATTTCTGTCAAAACAGGCAGCTTGCCACATTTTGCTTCATAAACAGTTCAGTGCCCCTCATATTACTGCAAACAGCTCTTCAGAAGCAGCAACCACTCTAAGACAACTATCAACTGGAAAATTGTTCTTCCCCTATACGTTAAGAGATGGCAGGATGCTCCTCTCTGAGGGCTTCTGTTTTTAAGCCATCATGCCTAAGAGTGTTCTGCATGTTTGGAGCATCACACCCAGGCACTGTGATTTCTTTTCCCTCCTGGGTGCTTTCGTGGCCCTCTCCACATTATCTTGCATGTTTATCCTTAAAATAGGTATTTTGCCTATGCGAAGAGGTCAAACTGAACTGAGTCAAGACCTCTAGAATCTGAGACCCTTTCCTTTAACCACTAGACCTTCAAAATGCACAGATGTTGTGCAGATGTCTACCCACACTGTTCCTTCATGCTTTCCCTTATGGGGGATAAATGAAGGTGGAGAGGAGGTCAGGATGTTGAGCTCTGGTTTGACCAAGCTTGTTTCGCCACCTTCACAAAGCAGAATAAGAATCTTCTCATCTGTGACAATTTTTGCTTTATTGCTGTTTTCAGCAATTGGTTTTTCACCAGGAAAATTTCAAAGTGATGTCATTTGTGGTGAGTTTGAATATGTTTTGGGAAGTGAGATGTTGGTATATAGGTTCCTGACAGTGTCAGTTTTCTGTGATGATACTCTATGACCAGGGAGGTGAATTGGCATAAGGGAGGATCCTTCACATACATGAGCAATACTGGATAGCTGCAGCCTGCCTCTTTGTGGTATGGAGATATGGTCTTCAGGCATCCCGCTATTAAGGAATTGCACCAAAGAGGACCAAGTGCGTTGCATAAGAGGCTTCGGCTTTTCGAGAAAAAGAACTCTAATTCTCTCTACAAATGCGTTGTTTTCTTGTTTGCATGGAAAAATCAATGTAAACATGGGGAAAATCTTTATGGGCTTTTCTTCCATCATTTGATTATAACACTCCTGGCTCAGTCCCTTTTTCTATATTCAGTATTTGCAGGAACCCAGACAATAACACATGTGGGCAGAGGGGAGACTAGCAGAGCTCCGTCCAAGTGTCCCTTGGAGCCCTTGGTGATCTTTCTGTTTTCACTCTGTACGAAAAACTGCGATGGTCCAAATGCTATGTTGCAAAGTCCAGCTAAACAACAATTTCTTGGGTGCTTTTATCCTTGCAATTGTGGCACACTTTCAACTGGATCTGGCAGGGAGGACAGGCAAAGTGCTATACTTCTGAGGAGTAGTTCAGGTGCCTTCAGTCTGCCCTCTGAGCAGCTCTTCACTGTGAATTATCTTGATCATCTGTCTTCGTATTTATTCCACAGGAGCATCTCAGCTCTCAGTTTATGTCAAGTCTCAGGAGTTTACACTTCACAGGAATGCCTAGTTTAGGGATTTTAGAAGGTAAAATCTCTCTGAAATGTCTTGCCTTTTCATTTTATTTTAAAATCTCTCTCTTTGGCTCTTAATGGTGGTTCTTAATTTGGCTCGCAGGGGTCTTTGGAAGACTTTCTCTGCTACTGAATTAGCCAGGAGAACACAGGTAACAAATGCACATTCTAAGCCATTGCTGAGTTGCAGTCTTTATATTAGCTGGGGTGCAAATCTCTGTAAGCAAGTGCTTTTTTTTCTGTTGTCTGTCCATACAATGAAAATGAAGCTGGAATGACACCTAGCGGCAAATTGTAGTGTGTCTTTGTCCAAGTACAGCCCTCTTCTGGTTATGTTCCCACTGTTTCGGGGTGAGATGCTCTTTACTAAGAGGAATCCGAGTTTGGTGCGCTGGGTGGTGGTCCTGGACCACACCTGCAGTCCTATATGTTCAACAGCTTTCTCATCGTGGCACGATTTTCTCCTATACTGATCTCCAAACCTGGCATTTTAGCCCACACAGGGATAAGTATGAGTCCACGTGCACCCACTGGAAGGGATGCGCAATGCTGGGGAAAAGACATGTGTGGTCAACCCACCAGTATCTCAAGGAGGTGCTCACCAGCACCCTGCCTTGGGGAGACATCTTAGGGGACACTAGGAGAAAGCAAAGCCTAAAGATGCTGAAGCTGGAAGCAGTAGGTTTGGGACTTTCTTCCATCATGAGACACAATGGAGCAGCTCAGGGTGTTGCTTCCCAGAATATTCTGTTTCGGGGAAAAGCAGTTTTAAGGAGTAGAAGGAATTACGGTTGTTTATCTTCTGGAACTTAGCACTGCTGTGTAAAACAATCCATCATTTTGTCCTGAGAGTTGGGCTGCTCTCTTAGGGGAGAGAATTATGGCTTCAAAGATTGTGGGCTGTTGATTCCTTGATTTATTTTTTTTTTTTTTGGAGGGTTATTGGAAATGAGTGTGAAAATGTCTTCTAGAAATAATGTTAGGTGGTCTACAGACTTGTTAAGCTTTGCATCCAGATTTTTGAGTACATAATGTATTTTTCTATGCATTTTGCTAAAACAGCAATTACTTACTTTTCACCTTTCATAGCTTCTAAAAACCAGCATGTCAACCCAGAGGCGGTAGAAACTTCCCTTCCTTCAATCCAGAAGAGTCTGTGCTGTTTAACACTGAGATTGTGATAGCATCCAGATGCTCCTGCCAGTTCCTGGACTGCGTTGTTCTTGGAAATATATAACTGTACATGAGGGACAGCTTTATAGCCTTGTGATGAGAGCAATCACAGACAAAAGGGCTCTGACCTGCTGACTTCGGTAGTGATGTGGAAACAAGCTGCCATGTAGGGCCTGCGTTATGTGTTTGCTTTCGAAATGATAAACCATCAAACTCTTAAGTTCTTTGGAATTTAGGTATTTTCTTCTTTTAGGTCAGATATTTTCTGCTCTGATAACTTATATTCTTTCTTATACCCTGCTCCATTTCTCAATTCTGTTTTCTACCCAGGTGTTTGGCTGAAGTACTAATATAGTCAACTTTTATGTTACACACAAACTGGAATAGGAATCATGGTTAACTCAGCTACTGGGCAGCAACTCTGGATTTGGCTCTGCAGGAGCTGTGGTGAGTCCTGGAGCCAGGTAAAAGCATCTGTATGGTGCCTTGCAGGTGGGAAAAGGCTCCCTTTGAGGACCCTGCTGTGCAGGCTTGGCTCAAGATGATCTGATACAGCATAGGACAACTAGCGCGTGGCTGTTACAGGCCTCTTATTAGACTGCATGGGGCCATATTCCTAGTTTAAGTGATGATACTAAAGATTTGGAGGGTTCGAGGCAGGGTAAATCAAAATATCAATTGCTTGACTTAATTTTTTTTTAAATTCAGTTTTCTGAATTATGGAAAGCAACACAGATTGGCTTTGGGGGGGAATCACACCCTCTGGAGGAGTTACAAACTGTTCTCTGGCAGCAGTGTGAGTCCTGGGATTTGCAGAGAGGGTGGTTGTGTCCTGGCCTCTCACCAGCTCAGTTTCATCCTGGAAAATGTCACAAAGTGCCTGTACCAGTTGGTGCCAGATACCCAGCCCCAAGTTGCTTAAACCACTCTTGGGAGGTTTTTGGTGCTTTTTTCTGACACTCAGTCTCCTCTTTCATCCTGGATTAAAAATGCAGCTCTTGGGTGCTGTGGAGGCAGGTGCCTGCATGTCAGCTGTGCCTTACTGAGCAGTAAATTTGGCAAAAAAAAAAAAAAAAAGTGAAGCTGCGGGGATATTCTGTGACAATGGCATCATGGAGCTTGGTACCTTCCACCCTCGATGTCCCTGTGGTGGACGGATCACAGGAGGCAGTGGACTGCTGCCTGCCTGGTGACAGTTTTTTCCTTCTCCTGCTGTCCTCCCCTGCATGGTAATACTGTAGATGCCTCATGTTTCTGATGGACGAGCTACTTGCTGCTGCTGCAAATAATGTTGCACTGTGTTTGTCTGCTGAATGTGGAGATGATTTGCAGCCCCAGTGAGGTACGTTAGAAAGGAGCAGCTCCTGTGAGCACACCCAGATGCCGTGAGTTTTCCTGTTGCCTTTCACTACGGAAAGACACCTCCCGGGAAGCTCTTGGGACCGGAGGTCTTCCAGCACTTGCTGTTATTTTCGGTCACCAGATTTCCGGTGCTGGGTTGGAACAGTTTGGAAGTAACTCTGGTCATGTCCCGTTAGTCTCCTAACAGGGCTGTTTTGAGAAGCATCTAGTTCTGCAACTTGCCTTTGAGTCCTGTCTTCACACTAAGGACTGTCTTCTGGGATGAGGTCCCAACTATTGTAATTAGTCTGTAATGTTACAGTTGGAGTGTACAGAATTATTTATTTTGTGTACTCTGTCTGCTAAACATGTAAATGTATTCTGTGTACCCCATCGCTCTACTGTCATTACTTCTGGCTCATGGATGGTGCATGGGCTGACTGCTGAAAGGCGCTGCTTTCCAGGCTGTGAACAGTGCTCAGTAAATGCATCGAAAGCCAGGAGCTGCTCACCCCTCTAATGTGTTCTTGGAGTAGAGCAAGAAGGTACCAAACTGCCCATAAAAGTTTGCTGGTTTCTTTTAACACAGCTGCCAGGCCAGGAGCTGCCTGAGGGAGACCTCATGCAGGGTTGGGATGTCCACAGGGATGCTCTGGCTGAGGTCAGCAGTCAGCCTCTTGCTGGAAGGCAGGGTTTGGAGGCTGAACAGGCACTTCAGGACACTTTATTCACTTTTCTTTGGCTGCAAGGTGGCAAATGGTGCTAGAGAAATACCCTGGTTTGCCCACAGCAACTTGTCACCTCTCCAGTTTCACTCTGAGCAGCTTTTAATGGACCAACAAGAAGACCTGTAATACCAAGTGAAAAATGCACACTCCTTTTGAACCATGTCCTCCTGGAAGGGAGGTGATTTGCAAGGGACCCCATCCCAGCAGCGGTAGGGATGACAGTGACCTGAACACACAGAACAAGTGACCCATGCAGTGCTGCAGTTGGCAGTTCCTGTTTGAAGTTTCATGTAGCCACCAGTTTCTTCTGCCCATATTGGCCCATCCCTAAATGTCTGACATTCAGCTGTCTTTCAGGTCATCTGGGAGTCAACTAAAGTCAAAACAGAGTGTGCTGCTTTCATGTGATGGGTTTTATTTCGGGTACCACAGAGGGGAAGCACACTCTACATGTTGTGACAGACTGGTGTGTACCTAGTGCAGCTGCTGCTGCCAGCCTTGGGGGAGATTTGGAAGCAGCTCAGCCCCTGTGTCCTCCTCCCCTATGTCCTAAGTGAAGCTTTCTAAGGCAAAGGAGCCCAAGCCAGCAGCTTCATGTTTTTCTCTGCAAGCCCGTCCCCCTGCATCAGTTTGCTCCAGTTGCTCTTGCTCCCTGCAGAGGAAGACTGCTAAATGAAGCTAACTTTTACCCAACCAAACTAAAACTTAGCAGCCCCTGGGCTGTATTTGAGCAGCTTTTTAAAGCTTTTTTTTTTTTTTTTTAAACTCAAACATATGGGCCAGACTATTTGTCTTCACATACCATGAATGGAGGGTAACCCTTCCCATGGGTATGTCTCTGTAGCATTGTGCTTTCTCTGCAACTGCTTGATATGAGAATGATTACAGCATTTTGGGGGCTGTGATTCACGCTGCAAAGGTTTTATATTGCATTTACATCACTGGTAAAGGAAAAAAAAACAAACCCAAAAACCTCACGCCTCATATTGGGACAGTCTGTTCATGCTCCTCTCCACACTATCTTCAGGTTTTAATTAATTGACCATGTGTGAACAGAAGACTTACTTTTTTTGCCATAGTCTTAAGAACCTGTTTGGGTGAAAACACTGCTTTCTTCTGAAAACCTGTTGCCTGGTCTTGAATTTTGTTTTCAGCTTCAGATTTTCCTTTGGGATGGCCTTGAGTTTCCTGCTCTGTTACCTGGCAAATCTACGTGTGTGAAGCAGCGTGCTGTTCTCCAGCTGCCCCCTTCCACCTTCCCGAAGAGCTGGAGCTGCCATTGGCATTTCTGCATTTTAGCTCTGTGTTCCCAGGCTGTTACACAAGTTACAGCTTTAAATTGCAGGCAGGGATCTTTCAAGATCCCATGCAGTTGCCAGCACCCACCCTCCATCACAAGCCAAGAACTGCTTGTTTGTGCTGAGCCTGGTGAGCTCCACAATCCCTTTCCTGGAGGAGCTGATGCTGGTGGGACCAGCTGGTGCTGGAGACCTCGCATCTGGGTTGGTGACAAGCCCATTACAGGTAACATCACCCACCCTCAGTGCTGTGGTTGTCTCTGGTCTGGTGCCAGGGTGTAGATCTGTGTGCTTGAAGACCCCCCTGAGCAGCCCTCAAGACACAGGCAGCCCTGCTTCCCTCTATGCCTGCACATCGTGTCGTGCCTTCTGCACCTTCCCAGTGGGTCCCAGCTGGGCACCGAGCTCCAGCTCTGGGAGGTGCTGGGGTTCAGGAGAGGAGCACCGAACCACCGGGTGCACTAGGCTTCCCTCGTGTGCCTTCCACCCCAGTCTGTGTCACGAGAAGAAAGGAGTCGGAGGCAGCGCTTGGCACAAGCAAATACTGACACTATTACGAAGTGGGGTGCCTTGCTTCCAGCTCAGATGGAAGCTCCCTTGCTGGGTCTGCTGAGCTCACCATGCTGGGAGCAGCGCCCAGCGAAGGGATTCTTCTGGCACTGGCTCTATCCCTGAGCAATAACGTAGTCGATCCAGTTTTGGAACTGGCTTACACGGGTGTAAACGGCAGGCGTGTGGACATTGCAGTTGCTGTTTCCCCAGGATACGATGCCGATCAAGGTCCATATGTTCCCATTCTGATATACCAGAGGTCCGCCAGAGTCACCCTGCGGAGAAGACACCTCCTGCTTAGTGGTTCCAGCACGTGCTCCAAACTGGTCCCTGGACACAGCCAGATGCTATAGCTTAAATCTCTGGCTCCATAGATGCAAAACCCCATGTGTCCTTCTCCTCTACCCTCCCTGCAGTGCAGCAGGACCTTGACTCCTTACCTGGCAGGAGGAGGCGCCAACCCCGCCAGCACAGAGCATGGAGCTGGTGATCTGGTTGCCCCAGTACTGCATGCACTGGCTCGGAGAGATCAAGGGCAGGGTTACTTGTTGCAGGCTTGCTGCCAAGGCTTGGGCTAGGGAAAAGAAGCGCCATTAAATTGCACCACTAATCGTCAGTGGGTCTCCTGGGGCCTTTGGGAGTGCACAAGCACCCTGGGCAAGCTCCCGCTGGTGCTGCCAAATACAGGTGCTGCATACAAAGCACCTTCCCCCCTTCATGCTGAAGTACCACTTCTTCCCCGGGTGTGATACTTGTATGTGCCCAGACAGGGTTACCCAACTGCCCAATTTCCCCCTCCCCATATGCGCAGGAGGTGTCACCCCCACAGGTGTCCACAGGCACTCCCAGACCCTGCAGAGACCCCAGGAAGGACAACAGCCGCATGCAGCCGTCGCTGAAGCTGTGGCATATGTACAGTTGGTGTTGGTGTGTCCCCAGCCAGTGGTGACGCACTGGAGGTTGGTGGGCAGAGCCAGGTTGGCATGGGCTAGGCAGACAGGGGACACACGGGGTCCTAGCTGGGCAGGTGAGGAGAGCTTCAGCAAGGTGATGTCATTGTTGAGGTTGTAGGGGTTCCAGCTGGGGTTCGTGATGACCTGCCGAGAAATACCATAGCGTTTCAGCCCTGCTCTCCAGGAGCAGCTGCAGCACACAGCTGCAGCCCTATCCCAGGACCGTGGCTGTGTCAGCCTGGCTCACCCTGACCACGGTCTTCACTTGAATGGGCTCAGTGTTGGAGCTCTGGTCATACTCCCCAAGGACGACGACGTGGGAGTACGGGCTGCAAGAGGTAAGGGAGTCAGGGCGATGCACGGCAGCCAGCACCTGGTGTAGGAGCAGCACTGTGTGCCCAAGGGAAGCCACCATGAGGACAGCTGGGCAGGGAGCCCTGGGCTGCTCAGTTCTTCAGGCGCTGGCCTTTGGGGCTGCCCCAAATGCTGCTCAGCGGTGCCCAGCACGCCCAGAGCCCCTGCTGCTGCTGGGTGGCAGAGGCATGGGCTGGCTGGGCATCGCTCCTCACTTGAATTCGCAATGGGCAGCTGTGACAACCCAGTTCTCGTTGATCAAGGAGCCACCGCAGAAGTGGGATCCCCAGCGGGTCTGGGGAGGAAAGAGGAAGGAAGAGCTGGGGCTGGGCAGGCTGCCCCCCCCGCCCCGAAGCTAGGGACGGCAGAGGGTGTTGCCGGTCCCCTTGGTGCCTGCCCACCTCCTAACACGGGCACCCAGCAGCCGGTGCTGTGCTGCTGCGGTGCATAGGGCACTGGTGCTGACCCAGGAGCGGGACAGGGACAGTGCCGTACCTGCAGGGACACCTGCCAGGGCCATGAGCCGGGCACTGCCTTCTGCCCGTTGATGATCCTCTCGCTGTGGTGCACCGAGGGTCTGATGGCAGGCACCCCGCAGCCTGCAGGAGAGGCAGAGGGGCACAAGGGTGACTCCGAAAGCTCAGGACTCACGCCTGGGGGCTGCCTGCCCTGGTGCAGGTGGCTCTGTGTCACCATCCCTGGGGTGCCCCAGTCCTGTTGCACCCTGAGGACCTCCCTGCACCCACAGGCAGCGCTTGCCTGAGACGGTGCTGGTGAGAGCCAGGCAGGCAACTGCCCACAGAAATGCCATCCTGGGAGGACATGGCTGTGCCCCTGGGACCACGAGCTTTATAGCAGCCAGGAGCTGTGTGGCTCATAGTGAGGCAGGCCAAGGTCCCACTGCTGCCTTCTGCCAGCTGTGGGCAGTGGTGACAGGTTTGCCCTGTCACCTGCCTACCTAGTAAGCAGGGGCGAAGTGAGAATGTGCTGCCAAAAGGCGCCCTGGGGTGCTTGGGCTATTGCTGTAATGAGTTGTGCCAGTTCTCCCTGCAGCCTGTGGAGCTGGAGAGGGAGCACACTGTAGGGCTGTGATGGGGGGCACTCATCTGGGGTGGCAGTGGGGCTGGATGTGCTGGAATGGGCACCAGTGCCTGGGGTGTGGGAGGTCACCCCATCCCCAGGCCTGTTTCAGATCTGTCAGTACCAGGGCTGTTTTCCCATGTGGCTGTGAAGCCCTGACCTGGGACAATGCTGGTCCCAGCTGGATGTTCCCAGGGCCCAGGGCTGCTCCTTGAACCAGAGCCCTGGTGCACGTGAGTGTGGCCCAGAGTCAGCTGAAGCAGGTGGGGAGGGCAGACACCTTCCCAGGCAGGTGGGAACCTTGGCCAGTGTGGAGAGCTGGGCAAGCACACTGCGAGCCCCAGGGAGGACAGTGGGCACCTTCCCAAACTGAGGTTGAGCGCCCCACCTGAGCATCCCCCCATCACTGCAGCTGCCTGGCCTCTCACCCCAGGACTACATGCTGGGGAATAGTTTGGTCCTCTCCACCCTGGACACAAGGAATACATAGTGTCTCCATCATCCCCCATGTCCCTGGGTGATGCTTCTGGGGTGGCACCAGGTGCAGGGAGCCATCCCTGGGGTGATGCTGAGCACATGGATGGACCGCCCCCACCCTGTGCCACCCACATGCCCTGATCCCTGCCCTGACCCACTGGGGAGCAGAGCCTGGACGCTGGTGAGTGACTGCAGAGCTCAGGCCTTTATTTCTAGCAGTGGTACTTCATGAGGACAGCAGGATCAGGCCCACCACAAGGCAGGAAGCATGGCAGAGTGTGGACGTCTCCCAGGATGCTGTAGGGGCTGGGCACAAGGATGCAGGCAGAGAGATAGGCTTTGCTCCTGATCTTTGCATGGCATCTGGGGAGGAGATGACCAAGAGCTGGACAGCAGCAGAGGGTGGAGGAAGAGCCAGTGTCCGGGGCAGTGCTGCCCATCATGGAGAAACCTTGGGACAGGAGGATGCTCGACACACCAGATACAACCATGTTCTCCAAGAGGCTGGAGAGTCTTGGACTCCAGTCCTGTCTTGGATGCTGGCAAAAGAGCTGGGGCCAGGAGTTGGGCACGTCAGCAGGAACTCAGAGCTGTCCCTTCACACTGGCAGGGATAGGGTTGATGGCACTGCTCAGAGTAGTGAGACCTTCTTAAGCCCTTCTCCTCTGCGGCTGTCAGCCATGAATAGCTGGCTGAGCTTCTCTCCACCATCCGTGCTGGGCCCAGGCTGGTGGAGCAGCAACACCAGACCTCTGGGCTGAGCCAAAACAGAGGAACACCTCACCTGGCTAGAACCATCCTGCAAGCCTGGGTCTAGCAAGGCTCCAGTCTGTCTTGGAGCTGGGATGATAACAGACTCCACAGCCAGGACACGCTGGCTTAGAAGGCTGGCTGGAGACTCAGGGAAACCCAAGTATCTCTGCAGTCCCACAGAGATGTGAACTCACCCCAACTGCAGACTCCTGCCTTTTGCGCTGCAGCTTCTCTTTCTCCTGCAGGCAATAGGCCAGACTTGAGCAGCCCTCAATTACTGCCTCAGCAGGCCATCAAAATAGCTATGGGTTGATTTTCTCCTGACCCAGGTCTCCCAGGGTTGGTGCTTGTGCAGAGGACAGTCGGCTCAGCAAGGCAAGACCAGAGGAGGATGGCACGTATACAGACTGTCCCCAAAACAGGGCAAGGTGCTGCATGTAGGTGATGCCATGTGTCATCTCCGTTCTCCCCACACAGAGCCTCAGAGATGTCCTGCCATGGTCCATATGTCCATGGGGGCAGTGGGGATCAGGCTGTGGGGCGCCGTGTCAGGCACACTTGCCCTTGCGAAGACAGAAAGGCAGCTCTGGTGCAGGGACCAGGATGGTGCTGAAGATGGGCCGGTAGCTCTCGGGTAGGACCTGGGGGTGCTGCACCATCATTTCCAGCACCATGTGGCGCACCTCCTTGGAGACATCACCCCGCAGATCCAGCAAGGTTGTGATGTGCTCATCGCTGGGCAGAGAGCAAGAGGTAAGTCTGGGTGCAGCCAACCCACAGCACCATGTCCACAAACTTCCCAAGATCCAGAGACGCTGAGCTGAGGCCAGAGGAGAGCTGGTACTTTGCACCAGCTGAAATACAATATTGAAAATAACCCCACAAACCTTGTGTATTTGGTTTTGACATTTCATGGGTTTTGGCTGATTCTAACATTTCCAATTTGGTGGTTTGTGATTTCTCACACTTTTTTTTGGCCACCAAATACAGACAAGTGAATGCCACAGCAGAAATGCTTTTTCCTTTACATCTTTGCTCTTGGGACTTTGCAAGAACCCCTCAAATCTGGAGCATGGGAAAAGGAAACTTCGGGGAGGAGGGGGAAAAAGCCCAGGTTTCTGCCTGCTCTGCAGTGTAAGCTCACGGGGTCCAGCCCAAGCCTGGTTCCCCTGGGCAGACTCACGCCTACCCCACCTCATGGGAGAGCAGAAATGGGTTTCTTACCTGACATCAGGGTACTTGGTGATGAAGCCCAGCACCTCCAGGCTGAGTAGTGCTGGGTCATTGAGGCAGATCAGCTCCCGCAGGGCAAACAGAACCTCCAGGCTCTGCTGGCTCTGGTCCAGACCCTGGGAGGGAGAGCAGCCACATGCAAGACCAGGAGGAGGCCACCACAGTGGCTGGTGAGATGCAGCCCAGTCCTCAGTGCCCACATGGGGTCCTGGCCCCTTGCAGATGGTATCTCCCCACTCAGCACATCCCACCGATCTGGGCTGGCTTGCCCCAAGGCATGACAAGGCAGTACAGCCTCACTGACACATGCTGGGCAGGGTGGATGGTCCCCCGAGTCCCTAATCGAGCCAGTTCCTCCCATCTTGGCCTCACAACTGCCCAAGTGTTGCCCTGTCTCATTTGTGGGCTGGAGGCTAACAGGAGGGTGACAGGTGAGCTATGAGCTCCTTGCACCAATCTCGCTGTGTGCTGCTCCTCTCCCATGGCCCAGCCCTGGCTTTCCACGGCACCTGGGCACCTCTCACCAGGCCACAGAAGAGCTCCCGGAGCTGCGTGGCATCCTGCAGCAGGCGGTCGCAGAGCTGGCCACGCTCCTCCTCGCTTTTGCACACCATCTTCTTCTGCATGAGTGCCCGCAGATACTGGCTTGCTACTAGGAGCTCACTCTCCATCAGCAGGAGCTGGGCAGGGGAGAGCTGTTAGCACTGGGCATTGCCTGGGTGTCAGACCCCAATTGCCCAGGGAAAGACAGAGGGAAAAAGAGTTGGATGCAACACCAAGCTGTGGGGACAGCCTGCTGGGAAGCCCCCTGGCCAGAGGGACAGAGAAAATATCTGAATCTGGGGGAAACCCTGAATATCTCTGCATGATGGTGCTCTCTGGGCTGCTCCGGAGGATACAAGCTCTCTGGCAAACCCAGCAGCGACTGCATGCCCGCTCCCCTCCCAGCTCCCTGCCACCTCTGGGCTGCATCCTTCAACCCACCATGGCATCCAACTGCCCTACAGACAAGCAGCCATTCAAAGAACACCCTGCAGCAACCCATACCGTGAAAATGGGTTTCCTGACACGGGAGAAGTTCTTTGCATATTTGTCAATGACTTCACACATGCTGCTGACAAGCTGTGACCCGGACAGCCACTTGCGGGAAGGCAGCTGCAGGTAGAGGGGCTGAAAGAAGCAGAGGAGCAGCATATGGTACCCTGCATCACATCGCTCTCACAGCAGCTGCCGGATGCAGGGTGGCACGACATCCCACAGCCACTGCCCACCTGCTGCCTGGCAGCACAGCTGCTTTGCCTTGCAAAACTCCCAAGCCCCCGCTGCCAGCCAAAAGTCAACATAAAGATATAAGAGTGGTCTAGACTAGGAAATTATGGAAATACACTGTGGCTGCCCCTCCCTGACACCCAGAGACCCACATTTTGGGGCTTTATTTGGGTCATGATGCCCCACTGCGGGCAGCATCTGGGCAGCAAGCTGTTCCTCACACACCTGCGTTTGGCCTGTCCTGCTGTAATTTTATTTTTAATTTCCACTCCTCTCCACTTCCCTTGTGTAGACATAACACGTTTTTGGCCAAGGGCTTTGACCTCCTACTCCTCCTCTGCGGTCCTTGCCTGTCTTCTTGCATGCAGGCAGACATTATCTCTATGTCTCTGCTGGGGCCATGGCAGTCTCCACGCTGCCTGCAAGAGTTTCGCCCTTTAGTTTTGTTTTCACAGCATTCAAGCTCTAAATAGCAATGCCATTAATTATTCCAGATTTTTGGTCCAGACTCCAGGAAAGCTAAATTTGGCTACGCTGGCAGGAAATGACTTGGGCAGTCACACATGGGCTTGAATCCTCTGCATGGACACTGCCTCTCTCCTGTTTGGTTTTCTGCTGTGCAACAGCCATAAAAAGGAGCACGAGGCAGCCCGGGAGGGCTGTGGCTCCCAGCCTCTGTTGGTTAGTGGTTAGGGAGCCAGAAGCCATCTGCCCCAGCGATACAGGGCAGTGCTGGCTCGTAAGATGTCTGCAGGATGATAGCAGGCCTCACAGTATGTGGTGGGGATTCTGGACAGGAATAAACCCATGCCTGGGGGTATAGCAGTAGGGCTGTTCTTGCTGGGGCTGGATTTGTTGCAGCCCTACCCGCCTTGGGGGCTGTGGGCAAGCATACCTGCAGGTCCAGGAGCAGATCCTCTAGCAGGAGTTGGCAGGCTTTCTTCTGCGTCCTGTCTAGAGCAGCCCGGAGGGACGTGGGGACTTCTCTGCAGGTAGTGTCAGGGTGCAGAGAGGAGACAGAGGAGCTAGGAGAGAGAGAAGAAGAGAGGGGACGGGTAGCCTGGGAAGCATGGTGGGGACACTGGTCCCACATGGGGATGGGGAGTGTGTAGTGAGGTTGCTATAAGACCTACAAGGTGCTGGTACACGTTACCTGAGAGCCAGGTTGTTGTTGAGCATGGCCAGCAGGTAGGAGACATAGTACTTGGGTATGGTACGGTCCTTCTGGTGCTCCTTCCCGCACTGCACTAGGGCTTCCCGCAGACTGCAACACAGTAAGTTAAGCATGATGGGCAAGCAGAGCCCCAGATGTCTCACCACCAGGACCTGGAGCTGAGGTGCTCCTGGGGGCAATTGGACCTCCCACAACCCTCCCAGCTCACTTGGCTCTTTCCAGCTCCTGCCACCAGGTTGGAGAGTGCCAGATTAATGGATAGGGTGGGATAGTGGGACCCATTCTGGACCCCTCAGGAGAGCAGGGCTTGGTGCTACTGAACAGGTGCTTGGGGCAGCAAGCCCTGGGAGCTGATGGCCTCATGGGCTGAGACAGTAGCCCCATGGGTAGACAGCGTTCTGGGACCTGGATGTGCGCTGGGTGCCCCATGGCAGAGATCTCCACCATCAGCCTATGGTGTTTGGCCATGGGTCCCTTGGTCACTGACCGGCCCAGAAATGCCTCGAGCTCCTCCAAGGCCATGTTGTAGACCTTCTGCTGCAGAGAGTCTGTGATCAAGGAGGCTACTTGAATATTCTCATTCAGCATCTGCACAGGGAGAGGAGAGTGGAGGTGAGTCAGCAGGAGGCTACAGGCCATGGCCATCTTTTTGGGGGCTTTCAGCATGGCCATGGTCCATGGTGCTGGAGATCCACCTGCATGACAATGACGGGCAGAGCTGACTGAAAGAAGCCCTGATGGTCTGTCTCAGGTTCCTCCTCCCTGAACCATTCCTTGAACTCCACCTCCAGGGTCCTCTGCATCCACTCGAGCACGCTAGCCTGTGGGATGGATGTCCACCACGGTCAGCCCAAGAAGTCAGGTACCAACTCCCTTCATTGGGTCCCTGTACTGATTGCACATGTGCTGTCCTGCTCACTCACCTTGACTTTCACCACGTATTTCCTCTCTGTCTGATCCACAAGCTCAGGGGACATCAAGGGGCCCAGAGCAGAAATGTCCACTTCTGGGAGAAGGTCAGGGTGACCCATCATCTCTGGGCTGGAGGGCAGAGGTGGGACACGGCTGGGAAGACCTGTGCTTTCCAGCAGTTCCTACCTCTCCCTCTGCCCTCCCAGTGGTCATTCCCAGGCAGCCAGAGCCACTCTCCCAACCCGCCTGTGTGCTGGTGGACAGCCCAGCTGAGTGCTGGGGTTGGTGCTGACCTGTGGTACACACGAAGTGCCCACTCAAGGAGGAGGAAAAGCGCCTGTTTGTCCAGGTCCTCTCGGAGGATGTCTTGCAGGTGGCTGGTGAGGGCCTGGTGGTAGGTGGCAGTACAGACACTGAGGATGTTGTAGTGAGCTGGGACGCACTGGACCATTAGGTCCTTCACCACACGCAGCTCAGACACAATGCCCTTCTGCAGTGCTGCCAGGTGCCTGGCCAGCCCTGGCCCCTCAATGTCAATGCAGGCAGCATGAAAGTGGGCTTCTGTGATGGTCTCCTGGAGAACGTCATAAAACTTCTGCCTCCAGCCCTTTGGGCGGCCAGGGGGCAGGAAGGTGGCCTCCAGGAGCAGAGTATCATCTATTTTCTCCTCCCGCTCGATGATCCTGACAGCGGTGACGAAGAGAACTGGGTCCTTGTGCACCAGACGCAGGCTGCTGCCCACGATGTCCCACAACTGCTTGGCCAGGCTCTCGTTGAGCTCCTGCAGGCCACTGAAGTAGGACAGCACACTTGCCTGGGCACTGGAGAGCCCGCGGAGGTGCAGTTGGGAGAGAATGTCATCCCGGAGGTGCTCCATCATCATGAGCTCCGCATGAGCCTCCAAGAGGTGCTGCCCATGGAGCAGCTGCAGAGTATGGGAAAAAACCTCGTGGACTGTGGGAGAGGGAGGAGAGATGCCAGGATTGAGTGCGGGGCATGTAGGGGGTCGGTACCGGAGTCACAGGTGCAGGTTAGCAGGGAGATGGTGAGGGGAAGGGTCTGACATCTGGGGCCCTGGAAACACCGTGCTAGATCAGGCCCTGGGGAGGTGGTGGCATCTCCATCCATAGACACTTTCCAAACCCGACTGGCAAAGCTGGAGTAACCTGCTCTAGCTTTGCTACTAGCCCTGTGTGGAGCCCGGGGTTGGGCTGAAGTTCTCCCCAGTGCCTTCCAGCCCAAATCCACAAGGACCGGGCCAGTGCCTTACCTGAGAAGAGCTGGGGCAGCACCTGGACGACCGAGGCCAGCTGCACGTGCTCCGCCATCAGTGCCCGCATCTGCTGGAGGCCCCGGAAGCGGTCTGCACTGTCGAGTAGGGCCCACTGCGCAGCCCCCAGGTCCTGGCACACGCTCTGCACCTCCTGGGCTGCCGACCGCAGCTGCTCCAGCCCTGCACTTACCCCCTCCAGGTAGGACTGGACAGTTGACTGGGGAGCAAAAGAGGATGGAGAGGCAGTGGAGAAGCTCTCAAAGGCTGCAGGACTCACACACTGTTTGCCCCAGCCTTGCCAGGTCTCTCTTGCATGCACTGTCCCAGCCCCACAAGGTCACATCTGCCTCTGCCATCATGCCGTCATATCTCCCAGACCTTCCATGATGACCCCATCCCATCAGACCCAAGCACACCCAGCTTCAAGAAACACGCTCCAGCAGCTGGAATGGCTCATTTCCCCCCCTCTGGGTAAACTGAGTCACGGTGACTATTTATAGGGTGGGGGGCAATGGCTGCTGTGCAGGAGGTGGAAGAAGGGCATCACTTTGGGGTGACCAAGGCAGCAGGGTTAGCAGTAACCAGATGTCCCCTTTCAGTTTTAAAAGATTACTTTGCTTCTGCAAAATATTTGCAGGCCAGAGGGCCCCCATGTGCCTGCCAAAGCATATTAATGGCATGAAACGCCTCAGTGGCCATATGAACCCTCCTCCAAAATGGATTTCCATCTTTTCCAGCCCTGCAGTGGCACTGGCATATCCCCATGCCTTGTCTGCCCATTTAACTCCTGACTCCTGGTGCCAAGAAGCACTTCTCCCCAGCGTCACCAGAAGCAAGTTATTTTCTCTGAGGCCACATCACTGAAAACAAGTTGCCCCCTGGACAATTCACCCACATTCAGGTAGGAGAAATCATGTCCAAAATAATCAGGAGAAGGTCGGAGTACTCAGAGTGATCAGATCCTGAGGTTAATTGTTCCTCAGGTTACACAAAAAGGGTCGCCCTGAGCAGGGAGGTGCACACGGGGACTGGGGACAGCGTTTACTGATTGATGTGTGTAGAGATGGAGTTTCTCCTGCAGGATTTGCAGGCAGGGGCACGCTGAAGCTCTTTGCCTCCTCCCAGCCATGGGGAAGGGGAGCTTTGGTGCTGGAATGGAATCAGGGATGGGGAGCACTGACTCCCACACAGAGGATATGCTGAACACTCTTGGTGTTTTGTTTTGAAGGATGGATGGAAGACTCATTTTAACACTTCAGAAACTACCCAGGGGGAGGGCAGGGTGTGGTGGTGGGGATTTACCAGATCTTTTTCTCAACAATTGCATTTCTCCCACCAAGCGCCAGCCAAAGGACAAGATTTTTCCAGAGGTGGGAATAAAAGATTACTCAGTGCAGAAGAGAGGACCCTGGCTGAGATCCCCGCTTGGGGAAGCTGTGGGTGTCCATGGGGTGGGCTCTGGCAAACACCCACCTTCAGCCGGGACTGGATGGAGCTGTTCCTCTGCGTCTCTCGCCTCCGGTACTGCCCGAGCCCCTCCAGCTTCTCAGGGCAGTAAAACACCCCTGAAGCCCATTTCAGAGCAGCTCCTCTTGCCAACTTCTCAGCCTTCTCCGCTTCCGGCCACTCCTCATCTGGGGATGAATTCAGGGGTTAATGAGCACAATGAAGCCTCTCCTGGCAGGGCAGGAAGGGCCCCTGAGGCCAGAGGCAGGAAGCCAGCCAGCGGACATCCACGCACACCCAGATGTGGGAAGCCAGACAGCGTGGCAGCAAGCAGGTCCTTCCGGTGAGGGCCCCCCCAGATGCCACCAGCATGGACCAGGGTTGTCACAGCAGCCATGGCAAATCTGCCCCAAGGAGCTGTCACCCAGCCTGCCAACTCGGGCTGTCCCCCAGGCCGAGTGCACATTTCCATCGCTCCCCACAAATAAAATGTTGTTGTCTCAGGGGGGTCTGATGCCACCTGGGAAGCCCTTGGCAGGGCTGAGGCTTCAGCAGTGAGTCAGCAAGAGGGATGGAGAGATGGCAGCTCTCACATGAAGGTGCGCCAGGCCGAGGTGAAGATGGGAGGCTCCCGGTCTCTCAAACGCACCACGCAGCTGTGGGGGTCCACGGCATCCCCCCTTAGCACAGGGTGCGAAGCCATGCCAAAGGCCTTCTGGCCAGACCGAGGGGCTGAGAACCAGCGCAGTTATCACATGCCAGCCCCCATCCCCAGCGCCTCTTTCATTGTTTCCCCCTGCTCCAGTCCCAGCAACTTCCCAGCTTGTGGCTCACTGCAGCCCTGCAGGGATGTTACCCAGTCCCAAGCCGGGCTCCTGTTCTGCTGGGGACCCTGCTTGCACTGACACCTGCAGGAGGGTCCAGAGGAGGCCAGCAGCTTTGGGGACAAGCTGTGCGGTGAGCAACTGCCCCCGGCGCAGGTCAGGAAGGAGAGCCAGGCTTCCACCCCCCAAAGAGCACAAGGTGCCGGCCCCGGCACAGGGAAAAGGTTCGGGAGTGGTAAAGTAGAAGGCAGGGAGCCCCCAAAACACGCTGAGAGCATCCCTCCCAGCCCAGCACCGCCAGCTCCCCGGCGGGTGGCCGCGTTGTCCCTGTTACCTCCGGGGCTGGCGGCGCGCTCGTCCTCCGCAGACATGCCCATGCTCTCGAGGCTGCGCGGGCCGCAGGCGCCAGGGCAGGGCTGCGCGGAGGAAGCCGGCAGCCGTTTCCTCAGCGGGAGCAGCCGCACTCCTCAGGGCTTCATTGTGTTCCCGCAG